>JAQGCC010002002.1:0-20340 GCA_034698905.1 Xestoiulus laeticollis | reverse complement strand
CTGCCTAAATGTGCCTATATGGGCGATTACGGTAGGTTGTGGGAAACCACGAAAAACCACAACCAGGATAGCCGACCTGGGTTTGAATCTGGGTCTCCCGAATTCAAGGATCTAAGCGTAACCACTTAGCCAACCTTGTCATCAACGAAAATATAGTTACTAAAAAGCATCTTATTTGTAATTTTGGACGTCAAGTTGTGTCTTAATTTTGTTAATTTAGTCCAAATAGACTCCACCTGCCGTTGTTTTAACAAATAAGACGCCTTTCAGTAACTACATTTTCGTTGCATGATATAAAAACCACTCTGCAATTGAAAATATCTTCAAACCTATCTCCAAAACAAGACTTTATAATGCATCTTTTGAAATTCAACTTAAATTAAGATGCATCTTTTGCATTTTTGCTTACCGTCAGTCTTTTTATAAAATGCAACTAATTTTTAAGTTACAAAGGTGGTGAAATTAAGATGCATCTTTGCATTATGATTTGGGGACAACTTAATTTAAGATGTTTTGATTTCCATTGATGACTTTAATTAAGACATCATTATTTTGCAGTGTAGTAACGTAGGAACATAATCCCGAAAATGGGTACAACCCCCCACCACATGGCATCCATTTGCTGATTGTAGGGTAGGCCCATTGAGCTGAATTGAACCATTTTTATCCTATTTTTTAAATATAAAAACACCCCCTGTATTCTGATCTGCTTTTTTGTACACCATTCGTTTATGTTATCAACAAACTCTTTGCTTTGTGTATACAGGTATATAAAGCTCTCCTTTTTTACTCTCTTAAGTCTAGTCTAGATGCAATGGCTTTTAAGCAAGTATACTCCATAGCACACAATGTGCACTAAAAACTTGTTGGTTTTTTTCTTCTCAACACTTCAGTCGATCACAAAGAAAAAAAATTTGGGTTTGTTTCTTATAGAAGTACGGCAAAATACTTCGTTTATCATTATAAATGATATTTCTTGTCACCTGTGCAACAATAAAAAGTCCAAGTCCATTACAAAGCTTTTCAGTTGAAGGTTTACTCGAATATTGATGCCTTTTTTTCGCTGCCTTTTTTCAATGCCTCCTAACATCGAGTTTGCCACAATGGTTTTCATTGGCAAACTATTGACGTCACGTGGCTTCAAATATATTTCCTATTTCTTAGATGAAAACGAAAAAAAAAATACAGGGACATGAATCCGAGAGGTGAGGTGAATTTAGGTTTTTATGCGTCGTATTTTTAAGGGACAAAATGAATAAAAAGTGTGCAAGTTGGGCTAAAGGAAGTCACACTTGTTCGTCTTCTCAAAAGGCACAAGAAAAGATCGATCTGTTTAAACATGTACATATAGGAACCTGGGACTAGGTTTGAATAATTCAAAGGCCAATCACGGTACTGCACAAAACCTTTCGATCTGCATGAATATGAAACCTTTTTGCGGCTTTCTTCGCATATATCCATAACCCCCCAGAATGCATTTAAATGGGAGGCCGAGGCAGCCAACAGTGCTACTATACGAATATAAGTTGCATGTTCCAGTGAAAATTGCTTAAGTTTTGCCTCCTAGGTCACAATATCTATGCATGGACAAAAATAAACTGAATTTTAACTATATATACGAGTCCAGAAATGCCAAAGTGTGAAACTCTGCTTTTTAAAGCTTGAATATCAAAATCTTTGGTTAAAGCAAATGTAAAAAATCAAAATGAAGTCTAGTCTTTACAATTTCTGTTATTTAAAATAGGAGCGTTTTTGCAGTTTTGAAATTTATAGACCAATTCAAAATGTAAACTAAACTTTGCAATTTCTTCTAATTCAAATAGGAGTTTTTGCAAAGGAGTTTATAACAACTTCTAAACATGCATATGAATTCAAAACTAAATCGAAACTATGCCATTGGAAAGTATAACCCTATTTTGAAAACTTTTAAAGGTAGACTAGTAGCAATTGTTGTGAACATCAGCTTACTGGTTTATTTATCAGATTCTGACTATATAATAATTAATATTTTCTGGGTTAAGAAATAAAATAATTTTAATGATAATTGTGATGAGAAATGAGTAAATATGATATTGAGTACATAAAATTATATCATATTTAAAAAAATAATGAAAAGGTTATACAGGGTGGTCCAAAAGTATAGGTGCAACCCTACTTTTATATTAAATCTTATAGTTATGAAAATTCAGTCATTATGTTTATTTCAGTCGTAGTTATGAAAAATAAGGTTAAATAGGAAGCCATGTATGGTTTATCAACGGATGTTATTAGCTTTTACACACGATCATTTTTTCATGGAAACTCAAATTATAACTTTTTGAAATTATGAAAAAGACAATGGTCTGTTTGTAGAAAATCAACTATTTTTGTTATGATTGGAAATTATGTAAAGTTTTTACAATGTTTTTTTTTAAAAAAAGGGTGAAAATGATAAATAGTAGCTACACTGCAGTACCCCGGTGAAAAATCTAATAACATCTGGGGATACAGCACACACAACTTCCTATTTAATAACATTATCAGAATTTTCATAACTACAAGATTTAACCAAAAAAGTGAGTTGGTACTTTTGTACCACCCTATATTTTTAAATTTAATTTTTTAGATGTTAGCTATGATGAGCGTTTAACAAGAGGTATTCAATTGCATCACTTAATTCAAAATTAGCATTTTTGATATCAACTCTTTCGTTTAGACATTGTTTTCCCTAACTTTGATATGGGACTAACCTTTGTCGACATATAGACGTCATTGTATTATAATTTATAGGCGGTTGGCAAGATGCTCATAAAGCTTTATCAGTATGATTTCATATGGGATGTTTTCCAAGTAAATAGATTTCTGGCACAGGCTTTGATATTTATTTCATCGATGCTTAGAATCGAATGTGCGTGAGCTGGTATTATTAGTATCTGCATTAAAGGTGTGGTAGCGACGGTGGTTTTCCTACTTGGGCCATCATTATTTAAATAACTCTATAGGCTTAGGATCAGATTTATTTTTCTACTCTTCACAACTGCATACACGCTTTTAGCTTTCGTACTACATGTAGTTGCGTGACAATGCCAATTAGGACCTTGCTTAACATTACTAAGTCGCTTTGGCATTTTCACATTTCGACAATGCTACAATTTGAGGCATTTCATTAGCTTAAAATTGACTGGAAATCGTTTTACTTAGAAAACGAGATCGTTAATAAGGTTTTGCTAGGGAAAATCCCTCTGTTAACATTTATTGCAAATATTGGTATTTCTTTAGAGATTTTGTTTCACACCTGATATTTTTTTTTTCCATTTTTAATATTTGCTTAAGTAATTTTGAATAATTTTGTATTATTTTGTATTCTATATTTGAATTAGGCTTGCCCTAAAAACAATTTAGGGCCATACATGTATATGGCATAAACAATAGGCCTACATATTACTGAAAATAGTATGGTACATGTATTAAATTATGGAAATTCGCCTCTGGGTGCATTTATAAACATAGTTGAAATATATGTTCATGAATGGTATTCCCAATTTACCCTACGTGCATTTATAGTTGTGTTAACAGATAGAGAATTTATTGACATTTCCTTAAAGTTTTCTTAATTTCCATGTATGGCATTAGAAAATCTGTAAATCTGCTAAAAGCAACAACAAAAACCATAAAACTGATAAATGCATTTTTAGATGCAGATATTGTCAAATAAATTTATATAAGAATTACAGGAAAATAAAAAAATTAAGGTATATTTATTGAAATGCAAACTATAAATATACTGTATAGTAATTTTTGTTTCGTAAATTTCATTTTTTTAAATTAATTGAAGTGCTTGGAATGTATCGAATTAATTTTATTAAAATTGCCCTTACAGATCATGTGTATGTAATGTATATTGGGCATAAAAATAATATTGTAATAGCTGAACATATTTTTACATCTTTACAATAGGCTTATTTTATAAGTTTTTGATGAAGTATATTTTTTGAAATGCAAACACTATACATATAAATACTAATCATGTTTTTCTTCATAAATGTCAATTTTTTAAATTAATTGCATGGTACGGAGTGAATAAATTTTATTAAAATTGCTTTTACATATTTCATGTATGTAGATTGGGCAAACAAATGATATTGAAATATTTGAATATATTTTATATTTTTACCATAACTGCAAATAAACATCTTAAAATATTCCACCCTATGATATAAGGAAGTACATTTTCAACTATATGTATGTAAATAAATATGGCTGTTTTCAACCCAAATGTTTGTAAATTTGTTAACGACATAATATAATCTCCCGATTTAAAAGTTCAACTTAAGATTATTCATTGATTCTCCAGCATTTTTATTACATTGTTTTGTCAATTTTGATTTTGCATAGGCCTTCATCGATTTAGATGTGAAAGCAAGGAAAAGCTTCCTGCTATGTGAGATTCAATTTTTCTTCCTTCCTTCCTTCAACATTATATCAGATATCGTATGAAATACTTGTTACGTAGAAAATGAAAAATTTGAGACGACACTAGTTGGCAATACGATACATCGATTGTAAATTAAACATTAAATAAGCCGAGATGTTGAAGAAACCTTCCGTTTTCTATACCTATTCTTGCTCTGTATTTTTTTCTCCACATACAAATTGGTTTTCATTATATTTATTCTTTCCTAAGGTATTTTGCTTTTTATACGACAATGGAATCCATCCCCTTCAAATGTTACTTCCTCTTTTCCTAACAAATGGTAAGGTCAGAAATAAGACATGAAATGAACAGCAGGAGGTGATATCGATCTGGAATTGTACGCAGTTGGAAACCTCATATTTCATATATACATAGATCTGTGGACGAAAATGATACAATGATATTGTGACCCATGCAGGATTTGACGTGGCGGTTTTATCCTATTATGGATACATAAAATTTGTCAAAACAAATGATATAAACATGTATTTCGTAGCACTCGTACTCACACAGACAGGTATCCTATAACTAGATATTATACAAAACTCTTAGGTTTGGATAAAATTTATACCTTAATGCATATGGACTATTTTTGAAATACATTTACAAAAAATGGTGTTTAAATAAAAGAATTTGTAACATGCGCCCTACATGAGAAAAAATTTGTAACCCTAAATGTAAAACAGTGTAAACTCCACTGTGAAATCCCTTGAATATCATGAATGGGGAGTTTTAAAAAAAATTATATTCAACTTGCTAGATTAGATTATATTAATATTCGATTATTGTTGATTGTTTTATTATTAGTAACTGCAACAAACTCTGTAAATTTCACTACAGACTTTCGGTACACCCTGTATGAATGTACAATGTACATGTACTGTATGTATAAGTTCGTTTAGACATTAATAATTTTATTTTAATAAAATTAATATTTTTAAATCATGTAAAACTGGAATCATTTTCGTATATTTACTTAAAATGTATTTCTTTCTTTTCAAACATAACATAATTATTAAAGCATAACATGTAAATGCATACAAGGTGTACCGAAAGTCAGTAGCAAAATTTACAGGGTTTGTAGCAGATGGTATGTGTTGTATAAATTTCAAATGAACATGTGGATTCTCAAATGCACATTGTATATTCATATAAATCATTTCAATGTGAGTTGCCAAATAAAATCTGTTTATGGCAAAACTAAGATGATTAATCTGAATTGCAATTATAAACGTATCTATTTCAAAATTATATACATATGTATTTGGTGAAATATGATCAATCTATTAATGATAAAGTATCGATTCATATGACTTAGAATACTAGGATGATTTTTTGTTTATTAGGAAATGAATTTACTTTCCAGTGGGCGATGACATTTTCTGATTATGAAATAATTATCATTATTATAATCGTTGTTTGAAACCTTGTACATGTCATCTAATGATTGCTTATTTTTATTTATAGGTAAGTTTACATTTACAAAAAATATGTTGGTCTTTGGTTTTACTGTCAACCTGCTCTTAAACAGTATCCGAGTAAGTAATATTTCGCTTATGATTGATGTGCAAGAACAATTAGTTTCATCAATATATATTCGATTGCAATTATAATTACTTCCTCCAGTTAATTTAAATAATTGATGATCTTATACTTTTTGTTAATTTAGCTGAATGCGGTTATTCGTAGCAAGCTTTTATAATAAACACATTATAGGTAATTGGTTAGTATCATTGTGCGGCTCCAAATTGATCTTTGTGACGTATTTTTATAAGATATATTTTTTCCTATTATTAATTCAAATAATTATTTCTGGCTTCATGTACACTACATCTTCACAAATCTTATGCCATTGTATGTAATTATACCAATATTTTTTCCAACCTTTGTACTGTGTATTGTTATAATTAAGATCAGAAATATATCTTAGACGATCGAAAATGTGTTTAGACGATGCAAAAATTGCACAAATTCAATGTAAGATTGTTGTGCGCATGCTCATCATGAAAATCTAATGTGTAACTACGTGTACATGTAAATCAAATTTATAGAGGTTAATAACAGATTATCATAAAAGCCACATTATGTTGGAAAAGTATGTCTTATGCCTAGTCCACACAAGGAAACATTTCCATGAAACATGAAACTTTATTATGTTTCATGAAATGTTTCAATGATGTTGTATTAGTTTGGACATCTTGTTTCACAAACAAGCTGCACCAGGTAGATATACAAACATTTCATGTGAAGCATTTTTGTCATTGCCAAAAGTCATGAAATGTTTCGAGTTTCATGTTTCATGAATTTGTTTCCTTGATGTGGACAAGGCATAATGCAAAGTCCACATCAAGGCAACATTTCAATGAAACATGAAACTTTATTATGTTTCAGGAAATGTTTCAATGATGTTTCATTGTATTGGACATCTTGTTTCACAAACATGTCATGAAATGTTTCGAATTTAATGTTACATGAAATTGTTTCCTTGATGAGGACTAGGCATTAAGATCAGTCCACACCAGTTTTGTGAAATTGAAAACCGTTCCTTTAAAACCTGTTTCACGAGAAACAGTTTCGCGATTTTCTTATTCGCATGTTTCTGAAACATAGTGTCTCACCAACACAACCTAAACAATTTGAAACAATGTTTCCGAACTGAGGCGCTTTGGTCAAGTGACGATCAGTTTGAAACTGTTTCATAGAATCTGTTTCATCAAAACTGTTTCAAGTTTCATGAAATGTTTCACTAGTGTGTTTTCTTTCCTTTACTGAAAGTCATTCTCCTATTGGATGCAACCAAATGGTTATCTGACCTAAATTACACCTTCCCCTTCAGTAACCTACTTTTTGAAATAGATACTTCCTTGTGGGCTTCAACTATCCCTTTTTGTGCTGTGGGAATCTGAGAATTATCAACACATTTAAATGCATCATCCTTTAATTTAAATTAAATTCCTGTTAAATTGAAATCCTTATTTGATGTTAATTTTAGGTATTACTGTCGAGCTTTGTGCAAATGTGAGACCTAATTCAGTTCATTTTCCACCAGGAATTGAACTCGTAGCTCGGATTTAATTTTTTTTTATATTTTTAATTTAACAACAAATAATGTCTTGAGAGATATTTGGCGACTTTAACATTGTGACTTAGGTGAATCGAAATTGGCTTCAGAGAAATTAGAAAATAAACGGTTTGCCTCTGCATTTTCAAATTAAAATTCTTGTCCTAATGCAAAACTAATGATTAATTTTATCCGAAATTCATTTATCCTTCCATCTAGACCTTATCTTCAAATTTTTCATCGTCTTCTGCTCTAATCCAATTAACTGTAAAAATGTGCAATTACGTTCATTGTAAACTAATGTAATACGCAAAAGGAATTTCAGATTATTCTTGCATGAATAGACAGTTGAAAAATAACAAAAGACTTTCAGTGCCTTTTATACAGTTGAAACCTTTGGTTTTGTCTGCAGTTGCTTAAAATTCTTGCAGTGTGCCCAACTTCCACTATCAGTACAAAAGTTTAATTAATCGTCGAATTAAATTAAGCCTACTATCTGGAGGGCACAACCTTACATTGTTCAGACTTAAAGCACTTAGGCTTTCCTGTTATAACTTATTTTTATTTTTACATGTCAGCCCTTATAGCTTGTACTGAAATCTACAAGTTTGGCAGTGTGGTTTAAATTGAAATTTTAACAGCTGTTTTCTTGTTCACTAAACAATGTGTTTGTAAGGGGGATATATTTTAACAGATTTTAACACAATATCCCATTACATTTCACATTTAAAGCCTTTTTTCAGCTCTTAATAATGATTTTTGTTGTACTTTACCTGGTTTATAGTTTAAAGATTTCAGACAGAAAATATAATTACTGCATATCAGGTTGAAAAAGTGGATTATTGTACATGTAATTAAAAATCATATGATAGTCTGTGAAATGTCTGGCTTGGTTGCAGACATATCTGACTAATTAGTTATGGGAAAAGGAAATGTAATTAAGTTAGCTGATTTGCATTATTGAAATTAGCTTAAGGAAAATATTTTGTAAATTAAAAACTACATTTAAAGGTTAGCATTGGGAAATTTCAGCTATTCTACAGACTGTAATTTAATAATACATTGTACAAGCATTTTTAATTTGCACGATTATCAGTACAAATATACATTATATTTTCACATTTTTATGCTTGGATAAGAAAAACAAATTTTTATATACATTCATTGATTATGTTTTAATGCATATGTTAGTATAAAAAATTTGCAAACATATTTTAAATGAACATTCTAGTGGCTGAAACTTGTCCTAAACTTGGGACAATTTTTCTCAATGGTACTTTTTTAAAAACTGCTTTCTGGGACGTATAACTCTTAAATACTCTTTTAAATGCTATTTAATCCAAACAACTCTCATGGTGTAATGAAATTGCATTAATATATTCATTTTACACGAATATCACAAAATATTTACGACGTGGAACGAAAAAAACAGTTACTTGCATTTTGGACAATTTGTGACTTTAATTTTTGTAGTAAAATTCTAAAAAAAAATCAATTTGTTGTGTATATAGAAAATATACAAAGTACTCGATATTTAGGGCAATTACATGTATTTCATAATGCTAGAGTGAAATTATTCAAGGTGTAGAGAAATTTCAGTTTAGAAATACAATTTTTCAAAGGAAGTCTTGAAAATGCTTTTATAAGCTCTACATGTCTAGTTACCTATTTATATCTTAAAAAAATTAAATTGCAAGACAGTTTGCCGCTTGATTTCGTTATGTTTGATGACTTGGATATACATGTAAGGCCAACTTTTATAAAATGCAATTTGCTAAAAAGTAAATTAAAACATTTGTACAACGAATGAAGTGAAAGCCATATTACGTACATTTCGTCTAGACGATAATTGAAATTGTTATGCGAATGAGGATGTGCATTGTTAAAAATAATTAAATTAAATAATGAATTTGGGAAAAATTAGCAGAGTATCTTGAATGTTGCAATTAAATTCGTTAACTTGAGGCATTGCAACGCATTTGAAAAGAGGGTCAGTTTTCGGTCAGTAGAAACATTCAATTGGTTAGGGATTTTATTATTAAATTATTCATTTTTTAAAAGTTGTACTAATGTGCTAATCAAAATAAAGTTAAAAGTTAATAATAATTATTGCACGTATTGTGTCTTGCAAACATTTGACGCATTATTTAAATTTATGTAAATCTTTAGATTCAATCAATGTCATCTTGAATATAATGAGAAAACAGTTTAATATTTTATAAATAACAATCTGTTTTTAAGCGATTGATGAAAGTTATTTTATTTACACAAGAAATAGTTATTAAATAGTTTTGATGTAATTTTTAAGCATTGTTCAAAATCATTTTTTCATAGTTGATTAAAAATAGTTTTCTCAAAAATAATTCAAAGATGAAATCGTTTTCTCAAAAATGATTTAGTCATTATCTCAAAAATAATTCGAAATCGTTTTCTCAAAAATGATTTAGTCATTATCTCAAAAATAATTCGAAATCGTTTTCTCAAAAATGATTCAAAACCACTTTCTCAAAAACGACTCGAAATCGTTTTCTCAATCAAAAATGGTTCAAAATCGTTTTCTTAAAAACGGCTTAAAACCACTTTCTCAAAAACGTTTCAAAATCGTTTTCTCGAAAATTATTCTAAATCGTTTTCTCAAAATCAATGTCATTCTCAAAAACGATTTAAAATGGTTTTCTTAAAAACGACTAAAATCGTCATCTCAATAGCTACTCAAAATCGTTTTATCAAAAAATGATTCAAAATTACTTAATATTTAACCTCAAAAATGATTCAAAATCGTTTTTTTCAAAAACGACTCATTCTTTAATTAACAATCTTTATTTGTAAATGTCTTAAGGAGCTTCTTTAATAATTTGTAAAATTGCCTTGAATAATTTCCATCCAAGCAGTTTTAGTATTGTACACCAATGTATAATACGTACAAGTCTAGTTTGTTTTAAAACTGGACGCAATTTCCGTTAATTTAATTTGATTTTTATGGAGATTTATTACAGCTGACCGATTGTCGTGTCTTAGCTAAATGTTCTCAAGCTCACTAAATTAATGAAGAAGGGTTTTTTTGGTGTGTTTTCTTTGAATGCAATAAACAGTGCAATCAATTCTTCTTATGTCTACTTAATTTGTTCATTGGACAAGACAATCGGATAATTTCACTCTGTGGGCAAAAAGCTTTTTTCTACCTTTTGATAGGAAAAGGCAAGTGGATAAGGTAATGATTAAATTTCCATTGCCTTCACGCAATTGCTATGGCGACCACTTTAATTGTTGCTAACCCAAATTATTTGCAATATAGGAAATGGTAATTATGGAAATGAGAAAATAAGACATTAGGTACAATAAGTTTCCTATAAAATTTAAGTATTTCAAGGCTTAGACCTATAATTAGGCTTCCCACAGCTGCATGTTACTAAGACTATATAACATTGGTTTATAAAGTGGATATACTGTATTGTTTTAGTTGAGTAAAAACTTATATACATGTTTAGTTAATAGTTATTAAGTGCTTAGTTTGTATAATTAATTTCTCTGTGAGTCCATATATGGAGGGTTGCTTTCGTCCACTAGCAAAACTAGTGCTTCATTCACTTAAAATTTTCATTTAAATTATTACAAATCTGTTTATCTAAGCTTTTTCATTGAATGCCCCTATTGAGTCATTGACCATTTTTTTTGAAATGTTGTAGTTTCGTATATAAATTTTAATCATCTACGATAAAGGGATTTCATTTTTGTAAGTTAGGGAGCTTCCATAAACCTCATGGATACTTTTTCAGGGAAATGTAACCACTCCCACCCCCTTCCCTGTGGACTCTTGTGGATTTTTAACAACCCCCCTGGTCCACGTGGACTGATATTTTTTCATCACTTTTTCTATTATAAAAATGACGTCATTTTTTGCCTATTTCCTTTGCTCTTCTGTTCTAAAAATGACATATTTTTTCGTCATTTTATGGTCATTATAGTAACCAAAATGACGTTTTTTTCATTAAAACTTTCATAAAGTTTCAAAAAACTTTCATAAAACTTGCATAAAACTTTCATAAAAGTTTCATAAAATTTTCAGAAAAGTCCACAGAAAAGTAGACCGATATTTTTTCATCATTTTCTGTCCTAAAACTGATGTCATTTTTTGCCATTTTTTCTCGGAAAATGACGTCATTTTTTGTTTTTTTTCTTCTGCACTAAAAACGACATCTTTTTTTTTCGTCATTTTATGGTCCTTTTTAGTGGTCGAAATAACGTTATTTATTATATTATATCAAGTTATTTTTTCGTCATTGTATCGTCATTTTTAGTGGTCGAATTTACGTATTTTTTCATAAAAGTTTCATAAAATTTTCATATACACTGTAAGTCCACGAGCAATTTACTGAGCTCCCTTCCGTGGACTTGTGGATTACCTTGGATCCTTTCCCCCTATTAGTCCACGAGTTTTATGGACACTCCCTTACCTGCAAATCTGTCATTAAAACTATGATATTATGAGCTATTAAACCATTATTTCCCAGAGTCAGTTATACAATAATGAAAGATATTTGCTTCATTTTATTTTAATACCTTTTCGTTTTGCGTAAAGAAAATATAAATCCCTTACCCATTTAAATGCACTCAAAGACAATGTTTGAGACTCATCTTTTTAGCAATTACCATATAGAAAAATGCTGGTATAAAAGTATGCATTACAGCTCCTACTTCTATGAATAGCGCAATAATAGTCCATTATGTTTGCATTTGAGCTCGGTAATGACCTAATATCTTATTGTTTGCGGTAACATTAATGGAAATATAAGTAGCGTCGATGTAAAAATGAATTTTTGGTATGCAGCCAATCCGGAATGGCTGAAATGGAGAAACACCGAATTCGACCCTTAAGTGCAAAGCTTACTTCCGGCTGACTGAACCCAATTGCCTCTGCCCATTGTACGATGGATATTAGAAGGGCACTTCAATGATGTTGAGATGACAAATAGCCCACCATTAGACAGCTATTGGTTTCCTTCTGCTTTTTCCCCCTTTTTAAGACACGACAGAGACGATATCTTGTGTCTTGCAGGCCCTATACAGAGTTCAACCTAGGTCGACATGGAATTTGGAAAAATCAGGAAAAGTCAATGAAATACAATGGTTTTTTTTTCAAAAGTCGGGGGTAGGGTTTTGAAAATCGTCATAAGGTATTTCATTGACTTTTCCTGATTTGCCAGGTCGGTAATCTTAGATAAAATAAAAATGTGATACATGTGTATTCTGTATCCTCCTCTACATGCCATGGGTGGAAAAAATAGATATGGCCATATAAGAAATTTTCCAGATATGGCTGCATCCGAAATTGGCCCAAATATGTCTAGATATGCCATATATGTAATATCAACCCAAATATGTATAGATCTGTCATACCTGGGTATATGTGGCCAATTTCGGATGCAGACATATAGGCTATGCCACCTTTGTTGCTCCGATCGATAGATTTAAAAAATAATTACTGCACTTTTATAAGTTGTAGCATATAGTCTTAGACCTTTTCTGACCAACTGATTAGTCTAACTCTTAGAAGAAGACACTTGACAAAAGTATCTTAAGACAATAGACAACTTCTTAAGATACTCGACAAAAGTATCTTAAGACACTCGACAAAAGTATCATGACAGATTTGCGAATTATTGAAACAGGTTCTACACGTAAAGCCTGATTTAAACGTAACGATTTTTCGTCAGTTTTGCTTGATCATGACGACAAAATGACGACAAAACTGATGTCCTTTTATTGATCAATGTCCCCACATTACGTTACATGTAGACCTAGACCAGATATAAATCCTTCAGTGATTATCAGAGGTTGTCAGTGATCGTTTTGTCTTCATGATCAAGCAAGACTGACGATAAAACGTTGCTATACTTAACTTAATATAAATTGAAAACAAAACTGAAGCTAATAATTTTAATAACTTTTTTAAACTAGTTAACCTTAATTCATGCTGAGGTCACGCTTTTTAACCTTATTTGCACTCATAGGCATATCTTAAGAGAATTTGTAAGATTTTTATTTCGTCTAAGACAATTTAAGATTTAATTCGTGGCTGGAGCAAAATTCGTGACTTAGGCTATTATTTTTGTGTACCGGTACTTTAAATACATTTTCAATATCAATTAAATATTTCCTTAATTAATTATTGAAATGACAATTTCCATCTTATCTCAATTTTCAATCTAGTTATTCGTATTTTGTAAACTTCCAATAATCAGTACAGAGTAGGCCTAACGATCAATAAATACAATATTTCAGTTATCAATATAATTTAGACAGTAATTTATTCTTTACACCAATAGGAATAATTAAAAAACATTAACTTGGAAACTATAAAAATTATGTAAAAAAGATGCAAAAATGTAAGAAAAATATCACAAAAAATAATTCCTAGGATACAGTTTTATGAGTTAAATTTTATAGTACATATGCATCCTTGGGAATGCAAATTCTATAACAGATGTGTTTTCATCACCCCCGATACGAATTTCAAGTGATGAATTTGTCTTTCAATACAAATATTTTGATATGTAAAAAAAAATGCAATTTCATCGTCCCATTTGCAAATTTCAAACTGAAAAGAAAATGCACATGTCTGTTAAATTCTCACAATTCATCATTTCATTGAATGTAAAAGCGGTACTTGATAGCCCAGACGTTTATTTATTAGTGGAGCCATAGATACAAGTATGAGAGTATGATTTGTCCAACCATTTTCCCATATATGTATAAGGTAGAAAATACTTCAAGTAGGCTAAGTGCAGCTATACAAATGCAGGCTTTTCAATCGCTTGTTTCAACACTTTTAAATCGTCGTTACCATAGCAAATAGACTGGCTAGAAGTTTGCTTTTTTTTTTCTATTTCACTGCATAAATAAGTCTAAAGCTCTCTTTGCAAGTTAATGTTGTTCTTCTTATTGTGCTTTTTTTCCCCCATTTCACTCTGCATTGAAAGTGGTAATTCTGAGAAAGACACCGTGGCACCGTTTTTCTATGATATTTGCTGTTGTATGGGCCTTTGCCTTAATACCAGCCATTTGAATTATTGCACATTTTACTACTAACGTCGTAAATTTTAAGATGGTTTCTTAAGATTGGCAAAACTTTTTCCACTACTGACAATGTAGACAGAAATGCAAACAGTTCAATGGATACTTGTCATAATGTATTTGTCGCGTTTAAAACATGGCACGGTTTAATCTGACAGCAAACTTGCTTTTGGTAAATATTGTTGTTTTTATCGACTTAACGGAAGTCTGAAAACCAACTTTGAATTTAGAATACATTAACAAGTGTCTAAAAATTCCTTTTTTCTCATAAAACCTTTTATTTATGCTAATCGACACTAGGGAGCGCTCGTGTCACGCATTAAAAGCTCCTTAGCGTAACGAATGCATTTTTTGCATTTGAAATGGCGCATTTTGGGCTTAATGATGTCAATGAACTTTTAATAAAACTTGATATATAAAAATATCACCTGAGACTGAGCTGTACGCAAGATTTCAGCTCTCTAGGTCTTTTAAATGTTGGATGAAAATAACCTCAAAGAAGTCGAAACAAACAAACAACCAAGCAATCATGCAAGCGCCGTTCATGTTTTCAAAATAGCTACTTCAGTTTAAAAGCTAGATAATCATCTTGCACAACAAAACAGGGCAATGTATCTTTGTTCATGTTAATGTTGGTCTAATATTAAAATAAAGTGCTCGAGATAATCGCACGGTAGAAGTGAAACTTCTTAGATCCTAGGAAAAGTTGATTTTATGCATTGTTTTTTTTTCCATTTGTTATTTAGAATATAATTCAAGTAAATATTGATTAATTAAAAATTAAACAAATCTTCTTATTACTAGCAAGTAGTTGCTCTAGATATTTTTTTAACAGACCTTGTTTAAAATGTGAAAGTAAAAAAAATGCTTTGAAATAAAGCAAAGCTATTGAAAATAAATAATCCATTATGCCTTTCTCTCGCATAGAATAACTTTGCCATTATTTCATAATAAATGTATCACTACTCTATAAAGTACAAAACGAAAGATGCATATTTTTCTAAGGAAATGCTAATAAATTTTGTTTAACATCCTTAAGAAGGTTCGAAGAAACAGAAAACATGCAATTTAAGTATGGCATGTCTATGGAATCCTTCGAGAGCCTCTGCATTTTCAGATTAAAAACACTGTTGGAAAACCTTGGTAATTACTTTCTAAGTAAGCTTATTTTCTTAACAGTTGCTTCAAGCTCCGATTAACACGGTTTGCTTTATCGCTTATCAAAAATATATTGCCCTGTTCAAACTCATTTAAAATGTTCTTAACATTATTTCCTACGATTTTTTTGTTTAACTTCACTAAAATGTAAATACTACTGCTCATTAATGCATATTTAACTCAGAAAAAATACACGACTTTCTATAAGATTTAATTAAGATTTAAAAAAAACTAAAGAACGCATAACTTAAGCTATTTGATCGCATTAAAATAATTTTAATGACTATTAGATTTAAGAAAAAAATGAGGGGTGATAATAACTTTTGGACCACCCTGTATGTACAATAACTATGCAGGAATAATTTTCCTATTTATTATTAAAAATATATTATTTTTTCTAAAAATTACAATTTTAAAAAATGATTTATCAAAAACATATCTGGGACAAAACATACGATTTATAGTTTGTCAAAATAATATACTTTATGTACAGGCTAAATAAATCATTCCATTTGTGGTTCCATATTTATATTAGTTGTTGAAATAGACTATTTATATCAAAACGTGTTACTTAATGCTAGGGTGTTGAGCATTTGAAAAGTGATATTTATAAGATGGCGTCAAAATGTCACGTTCAATATAATTTATTTGTTGTTGTGGCGCCAATATATATTTATTTGGATGTGTATCTAGTGCAGACATTTAATTAATAATTTATACGCAACTATTAGGTTATTTGTTGCCGATAGCTATAAATGTTTCATCTGAGAGCTATTGGATTTCTAGGAATCATCTGAATTTGCTGTAGCTATTATCCAATTCCTCTTGATAACAAACTTCAGTATGAAAACAGACGGCTAGACTGCTGTAATTCAGGGCATGTAGATTCGTGATCTTGCATTTTGTTCATTGAGCACTGATTCGTTATTAATGAGTTGTCGTCTGTGTGCACCAAATTAAACGCTAGGAATTCAATATGAAACATGACTCGACAATTCCCAACCATATGCACTTAGGGGCCTCCAGGCACGTTTGCATTCTTTGGATGAAATCTGCCCCAGTCTTAAGCGTCCTACAGCTATATTATGTTATAGGGTATAAATGAATTATTAATTAAGTTTGGGTAATTTAATCGACAATATACACTTGCCTTTTATTGATTGGCTAAGTCTTAAATATGTCATAGCTGCTCTCAATAACCTCGTTGCTCACGAAAATATGCTGGGATTCAGCTTATCGAGGTTTTTACAATATGTCAATGATGAGAGATTAAATGTCGAAAATAGTAAGGATAAAAGGTGATAAAATAATTAATACTTAATTCATCTATCGTTTTTATCCATCCTGAAAATACTGATTTTAGTTTGGAGATTACCAAATTCTATCTTCGAGTCACAATGATTTTGCCTTATGATTTTAATAAAAATATATATCATTTTATAGTTTATTTTAAAGCCACACTGCTTTATCAAGATATGTATACATTGTTGTTAGTTGTTTTAGTTGATATTAAATCGGTTGATGATATTTGATAATAACACAAACACTTCTTGTTATGCTGCTTTTTTACACTAGTTACACCTGTTTAAAAGCTTTTGTTAACATTTAATAGTGATCTGGAGATTTTTCAAGAATAATGTATGTTGTCGTTCCCTTTACTTAGCTATTCCTAAAAATATTTTCAAATTTTTTTAAAATCCTTAAAATGATGAAATAAAGAAATGAATAAAAGTAAATACTAAATACTAAAGAAATGAATCTGAAATTAAACATTTTGAAACATACTTTTGTTAACAAGTTGGATTTTTCTGTATAGAATTTAAAACATTTTACATAAACATTGAACTGGACTTTCGTTACAAACATTTAACAATTTCTGATCCAGTTCAAAATGTAACGTCTAATAAACCACGTTTTGAAAATTAGAGCATTATTATTTACTAATTATACTAATTATCTCCATACCTAAGATTTAAAACAAAGGTGTTAACTTTTAGGACCACCCTGTATACAGCAGTACAACCTTCTGCAACATTTCATTTGCATTATTTCAATTTACCATTTATAATCAATATAGGCGAGTTTCATTAAATACAACCAAACAGATTGTATTAAACTATCTCCTCAATTGAAGACTTAACAAAACAGATATCAAGATTGTTAAGATAAAATTCAATTTATGATACAGTAATTTAATTCAACATCTTAAAAGTACACTTGCGACCGTCTTGATATAAAAAGTTGGACCATTATACATTTTACAATTCATCAAACTTGACTTTACATATCAATTTTCAACATCTCCAGACTTAAGGTCGATAGTAAAACATAATTTCATGTCTGGAAAAGAATTACTACAGCTGTAGTATATTATATTAAAAAATCCCAAGCATGGTGAATGTAAAGTAATCAGTCTAGACTTCATAAAAGTTGTTTTTTATGCTTTCATACCTTTTAAATAATCCCTAATGTGTCCATAATCATTATCATCTTGTCTGAACCACACAAGTTTTCTCTTGCACCTAGGCCTCAGTTGTATAAGCTCATTTTCTATAAATGTTGGTGATTATTCCCTAAGATCGATAATCCCCGTCTGCTCTTAATGCTTACCGATACAACTAAAACCATCTGCACCAATAACAACACACAGAACAGAAATAGAGAGAGTGAGACAATAAAGTCGTGTACTTCATTACTTCTATCCCTCGCTTATTTGCCAATTGTTGTAGATCAAATTGCAATAGGTTTTAGCCGTGTATATCATCAAACATGATCACAACTTGTACCTTGTCCCTAAGGCAACGCTTCTTATGCCACTGTGTTGTCATTATTAATAATACAATCCCAGTTCGTCCAATAATCAAATTTTATTACTCGCAATTAATACGTACACTTGCTGGAAATCACATTTGCTCATTGCATTCGCCCCCATGCATAATAATATAGTGACTTCCGGCTGCACTTCCGGTATGTTAAACATACTGTCTGACTTGGACATACAAGTTGTTGGTACTATAATCAAATTGCACACTTACTAGGGACATAAAGATTGTAGGGGTATTTGTCCCATCAATGCAGCTAATACACGGTGTCGTGAATTGAGTCCTGGAAAAATTATTAAAATCCTTGAAATTCTGTGAGTTAACTGAAAGGTAGCCTTAAAATAAGTAAATTTTTTAGTAATATTTATTGCTGTCAACTTGCAAACCATCAGACATGAATGCTTTTAGTCATGCTGTGGTGGTAGCAGTGATTGCCTATGTACAAGGGATTTTTTTTTTCAATTTCGTAGAAAAATTAAAGATTTTAATTAAATACCGGTACTACAAGTAGTTATACAAAAATATTAACACTATTAACAACCATAGACATTTTTATGTTGTGTTGGTAAATATTGTCTCGCCATATGGTAAAAATATCTCATAATTACGATTTTTTTAAAGCTGAATAAAGATGAAGAAACATGTAAAGCAATCAATATGTATAACTTTCTAAATATGTTGATAAACTGTATAATATCTTGGTACTATAGCATTTTACATGCTCTTAAGTGTTGAATGATTGCGTCACAGGCATTGCGAATGACCGCCAAGATTTTTTTGACAATACTTGATCACATTTAAAGATAAAACTCATATGTGTTTTAGTTTCCAGAACTTACAAATAAATCTGTCAATTTTTATTATATTTAATTTCCTTCATCTTCAAGTGAGTTTAATTTGCTATGATCAAACTAATTACAGCAGCTGGACATTTATGGTTCAGATAGTCATCATCAGAGTTCCTTAGTCAAAGACCATCCAGAGTATTGGTACACAATATTTTAAATACCAACATATTTTTGCTAGCCTCAGATTCTAACTATTCATAATTTCTCGCTAGCCAATTTTTCATACCAAGATCGAGTGCCACAAGAGCACTTATAGACAATGACTTCACCATTGTACTAACTAGTCGCACAATAAATTAAATTTCCATATCATAAATTGAATTCTATCCTTTCCATCTACAAGTTTTAGTGGAGAGCTTAATTTCTGGCCCCTAGCTGTGCTTTACAACCTTGAGTCTATATGGTTTGCAACATGCTTCTCAATCTAAATGTGCAGGGTTCACTCCCTATTGAGGTTAGTGAGTTTTTCAAAAAGGCAAAATTCCCAAAGTGGCGACTCCTTCATGTGAGTCTAAGCCAAGGTCACGTGTAAAATACCCCTTGCTCTCTGCACTCTGATGATCCCTCTTGGGAATGAAAGTTGCCCTTGCAGTCAAAATTTCCAGGCTCTTCCCTTAGCATTGGTGTTGTAGAAGTAGGTGAACATTAAAATTATATAACAAACAAATCAACCAACTAACCTAGGTGGGGAACCGGGGTAAATTACCCCAAATGGGTAAAATTGAAATTTTTTGGGTAATAAGGAAATTTTTCTAATATTCAAATTGTTCTTAAGCCTGGTTCACACTGCAGCATTGCGTTGCGTTGCACAAACGCAGGGGAACGGAACACAATGCAGTGTGACATTACTGCGTTGCGTGCAGCCTACACATTGGTGCGTTTCATTGCATCAAATTACAATTAAAATAAAATTACAATTAATAA
>JAQGCC010002001.1:0-20343 GCA_034698905.1 Xestoiulus laeticollis | reverse complement strand
TTCTTCATGAGAAATAGTTGTTCCTAAAAATTTAAAAGCTTAAATTAGTAAGTCTGTTTAATATATCATTTTCTAAATAAGTATTGGTAAAGACAAACGCTTCACTGACAACAAAAATGCCTGGTACGTGCTTCTGTCTTAGACCACTGTGTTCGTAACGAGGTTTACAATTTTCGCCACGAGGTGCTCTCAATGTCCGCTGATCATGCGCAATACACTAGTGAAAACTCCTCCATTATGATCAACTCATAATTGGGTAAGTTTATTATAAATAACACAAACCTCACATTTATCCAGTTCTGGACATATTTAAACCAAAACCTGTGTTAATAACTGTGACCCAACGTTTGGTTATATTTAACCCAACATTTGGTTGTTACACTTAAATTCAACCCAATGTTAACCCAAACTTGGTATGTCCATAATATATAACTCAATATAGGGTTGAATTTTAACCCAACACTTTTAGTGTGTATGTACATATATGTTACATGGCACTTGTACATGTATACTGTTAATTAAAATCTAAAATACGTTAAAGGTTGAATTTTAACCCAACATTTTTAGTGTGTATGTACATATATGTTACATGGCACTTGTACATGTATACTGTTAATTAAAATCTAAAATACGTTAATGAAGTTTGAGACATCTACATTATATGTAGTGCTGGTGTGAATACATACGTATAAATTAACAGTCTAATTACAAACTAGTATACTACAAATTTTGACTTGCATGGGTTCTGACTTATTGGTAGATCTCCAAATGGGAGATTTTGTCTCGCAATATAAATCAACGAATTCTCCATGCAAGACAATGCATTAATCCTTGTCTGACTGTTCTACCCCACCACTATTAAAGACCCAATTGTTGAGTTGTCTAGCCATTGGCTTACATGCAGTCTTTTCAATACCCAGCTACATTTGTTGACCAAATCGACATCTGACAAAGGCACCAGCCTAATGGCAAGAGAATGGAGTACAACAGTAAATGGCTCTGAAATTAAGCCGCTTGTTTGTGGCAACATTATCAAAGTACAAAAAGAGGAATGCCATTTAATTGATATAGACTGCTGTTGCAACTACCTCGATACACGCACACATAGAGCGAAAATGGCTGAATGGGATAGACCCATATAACAACCAAAAAATCTTTAGCAGGAAGGAAACATAATGACCGAGCTCATGACTAGCTATATAAAACTCATTACACTATTGCGTGATGAAACTTACACCTTGCTTTTTATAGTTTGATAGCAGACTTGTGGAGTTCACGTGTGCTTATAATAACTAAATTTCTTTTTTACTGCTAATCTAGCTAAATTTGGATTACGAGTCTACTAGCAAGCCTGCAAATGACGCCATATAATCTTTATGAAATTTGAGTACATGTGTATGATATCTTGTATAATCATGTTTAGGAAATAGTCTTTTTATCTTTTTACACAAAATCTTCTTTTCAAAACAAAATTAACTGAAACTGTTTTATGTTGTGGATGGGGTCTCTGTGAAAATTGATGTAAGTTTGGTAAGAATACATATTTACAGTTATTGCAGGTTATGAACACTCAGTACCAAAGAAGTCATAAACAGTTTTTGCACCTAAGTGATGCTTTTTATGTCAATTCAATTTGAAACGTTTTATTGCAATGCATTAAGTTGATGTGCATTTGAAAACATGTATTGAAAATCACGCATATACATTGTGAAATGTGCATCAACCAGAATTACCACAAAACTTGGAAATTTGATAACTTTCCGGGTAAATCCTGCAGAATTCTGAGATTTTTGTTGTTGTATGGGATTGCATTGGTCAGTTATCAATGGTTGTGTAGTATTGCTTCACTGTAGGTGCCTAGCTAAAATTAGATTCTTTTCACATAAATATGAACCGCACAACATTGGTGAAAATTCGAAGTTCCTTACAGGGTACCTAAACATTTTCGTATTGGTGGCATCGAACCGCAGCATGATCATCATGCATAGGCCCAAAGCAAGCGCGGCAATATTTTTTTATTCGCCCTTCAAGGCACCCATATATCTTTGGGAAGTGTCCTTTATATGTAGATGCAATGTAAGTGGACTTGAATATATGAAGCATTTTCGATCTATGAATATGGCCTATTGGCTGCCAACCTTTGGGAAATCAATGACTGTGGATGCCATTAGGATGCTGAGCTATATACGTGTGGGGCATCTTCCAGAAAGCCCTTGGAGCAAGAGCATCGCCCCGTACAAAAGCAGCTGTTTCTTTCGTTTTTTTATTCTATCTCTCTTCAGAGCCAAATGAAGGGGAAGAAACAAGATGCAATTCTTTTTCTGGTCTTAAGCAACTGCTCAACAAGATTCTTGATAATGGTTGGCCAAAATGTTCAGGCTGTTTACCAATCTGTTGATAATGACAGTACTGCAGCTTGTTCTTTTTATGCTACACGAAATATATGCCGAGCCCTGTATAGATATGCGTATAGAAAACCGAGAAAATCAAATAAATCCTTAGGATGGCTCAGATGCAGCTATAGTCCAGATAAATTGGCTCGGCATAATGCAATTTTCCATTCAGACCTTACCGTCACACGCAGTTCTGGGTAAGGCGTGTTAATTGTTTTTCAGACAATCAAATAATGGAAAATCCATTGCAATCCAATTCGTTAACTCTAGCAAATGGGACTTTTGGGGATAATATATATTTGAGCAGTGCAAATGTCTCAGTAACTAGGCGAAATTAAATGAATATACTGGCTGGTGCGATACCCCATGAATGTTTAACTTTATTTGTTATTTATTTAAAGGCCAACGTTTAATTACTGGACAATTAATTCAAACTACAAAGATAACAATTATATTCTACTAAAAGATTAGGCTGTTCATGAAATAAAGATTTATAATGGCGATTGTGGAATATTATTAAAAAGATCCAAGGCAAATATTTTAGAATTTAAAAAAAAAATGAACAAGCTATTAAAAATGTAACAAAAGCGCTTTATTTGTTATAATTAGTAAAAATTAGTAAGGATTAGTGAATTAGTTTGCATATAATGTCACTTGTACTTTACTTATTGGATAAATTGTAAATTCTCTATAGCTTATGGAAGGGGCAAGATTTTGTTTTGGGGTGGGGAAGGGGTAACATTTATTGATTGCTTACCACCCTATGTTTTTTTTCGGCTGCTGAAGAGTATCCACAAAAAATTTGGGAGCAATAAGGTGAGTGGATCAAAAGTTGTTAACTCACAAACCCAACCACATACTCACACACCTACACACTTTTCTTTATATATGCATGCACAGATAATTAGATATCAGTTCTGAAACCTTACTAAAGGTATACATGTATTTTGTACCGAACTCAACTTATGATGTTGCTTGTTATAAAACCAGGAATATAAAAGTGCACTTCACATGTACATTAGTAATAATCCTATACACAATTAAGGCACATGAGCCATACCTTACACTTTAGTAAGGGAAATCAATTTTATGTTTGTTTTCCAAAATTCCAATGCTTATCTGAAATACTTTCTAGATGTTTTTAATGATCAATAATCGTATCGAAAACACTGGTATTAATCCTTTTGACTACCCGTTGCCCAAGTAATCTGATATCGACCAATCTTCGTTTACCTCTTACTTGCCACGTATGCTTTTCGCATTTACATTATAGTCGATACTTTTGGCCTCAAGTACTCACTTAGCTGAAAGGCAATTTTCTGGAGTACCATTGTAAATAACGAGCCACTTTGTCCCTCGCCTCTTTAGCCCGAGACCATAACCCTTTCTCACAACCTTTTATCATCGGCATTAATGGCATTATGGGATACTGCTTCATACCTTTCCTGAACGTTAGCGAACTACAAATCTTTATCATAAATAAGCTGATATTCAATCTACGCACGTCTTAGCTACAGTCAATGAAAAACACATCTACTGCAGATGCGCATCGTTTTTTTTATTTTTTTTTTACTAAGATGGTAACCGTAAGAGGTTCACTGACATTTTTTTTTCTGTCACATAAATTTTCTTCATAATTCATATTTCACCTGGGGATGGCTTTTAAGAGCAATTCGAAATCGCTTAAGAGATTTGGGAAGTATTTCGTGTTTCGATTTTCAACATGTTTACAATTGTATCTGTTGACTGGATGATACATTTTTAAGTATGAAATAAAGCTATGGTACCTATCTAAAAAAAGATCATGCATATAAAGCACGTGGCACATTTTGAAAATCCTTGCAATTTTATAAAATTGTATCCTATGCTAAGAGGTTTATAAAGTAACGTACCTGCGTTCTCCAAAGCATTATGCACATTTTCATTATTTTACAAAGTGATATTCTGTGCAAGTTTAAATTTTCTTTCCTTGCATTTGTTGAATATAGCATATAGGCTCATTTATTAAAGATTCCACCGTGTAACTTGTCATACGTACATACATCAAAAGACATTTTCTTATAACAACAGCCTCGCAAACATTATCTTGGACAATGAAATATTTAATACTAGCAAACAGCCTTATTTGCAACATGGTTTTTTAATATGAAATTGATGGTGTTTTCTTTTGAAATATTTTTCACCGTATCAGTGTACACCGTTGCGCTCTTTTTAACTGCTGGAGAACAGCACATAAATCAATGTCCTCATGAAAAAAATGCGTAATAAATCACCAACATTATGCATTATTTTTGAAGCGGAATGGAGACGATAAAAACTACGGTATAAATACATGCATATGAACTTTTTTAATGAAAATTCAAATTAAGTTTATTCTCCTTGCATTGTTGCTCCTTTTGTACAGGCGTGTGATAATTGGCAGCTGCCTTCTCAACAGGTCTTCCAACAGAATGTTTGCTAATTAGCTATTTAATCGCTCTGACATAAATTTATTTCTTCTCAATTTCACCTTCTGTTTCATTTAGCATTTAATCTCATTCAGCATTTGGAGTAATAATTCTTCCCGACTAGACTAAGCAGGGTATTTTTAATTAATTTCTATTTTTAATTTCAGGAATTAACTTTGAAATGCGTTAACGAAAAAATGATTAAACGCCAGAATGATCTGGAGTTTTTTAAAGATATTACTGTTTTGATTCAATGCACAATCATTTGTATATATGCAATTCCTCTTAATAAAATCCACATTAAAATAGTATCCAATTTTACACATATTTTTTGCCAAGTGAAAATTCTCATCCTGTTTCTAGAAAAAAATATTATAAATAATGAGATTATGGAGTATGCTAAGTAATGTGGAGTGAGACTGAGTAATTAGTAATGTGACCAAATGAGACCACAATATCAAAGGGATTTTATTCTATGTATGGAACTATGACATGGGTCCCTTAGTAATATAATTTTGAGTCTATCATGAGATCTCACTCTAATAAGAGCATCCTCATCAAGATATATAAATTTTAATTGGGATAAAGCAAGCGATGTTCCCTTTTCAGTCCATACTTTTGAAAAATATTTCGAACATTACATTTTTAAAATTGATCAGAGCATATATTTATCGAGTGATGGCTACGAAAATTCACTGTGAAGCATGTACGTTCAAGGCTCAAGTAAAGCTCAAGACTTTATTTAATTTGCTATATAGTATTTGTGAAATACTGTAGATTTTTCTCACCCTTGTTGTTGTTATTGACTACTTTTTTTTCCACAATCGATCAATTCAGCCGCCAAGATGAAATTGAACTTAAGTACTTATTATCATTATTGACTTGTCCTATATGAAACTCAATATTTTCGCCGATACAATTCCCATAGTAAGCTAAAAAACTTACATGTCTGTGCTGTTTTTTTTGTACAGCAATGACGCGTAATGTAAAATTTTCAGATTTGTTACTCCATAAACAACCAAACGCATGTCACTGACAACACTTTTGCTATTGTGAGCTCGAGAGAATTTATTATAGGCAGCTTGAAATGTCAGGATTTTACAAATAGATGTTTTCATGAGAAATTGATTGTTTGCTTTAATTTCTAGTCTAAGGTTTATGAGTATAAAAAAACGGAACATTTGCTAGCATAGATCAAATCAGATTAAAAAATGAATGCGAATCAATAATCCTATAGCTTGCGTGATCCTGCAATTTATCACTAAAGGCGCCTGATTTATGTGTAATAAATTTATTTATCACTTTGCAGCAATGCATCCTTGCAGAAAGACAAGGATTACCATGTTAAAAATATAAAAAAAAAAATCGAAATTAGTAATTCATTCTCAGAAACAGGTGGGGGTGAACGATATGCAACAGCACACAATTAACTGTTTGAATTGTGCTTTCTGTTCATATCATTCAATTTAATTTCACTTCAATAGGTTATATGCTGTATAAACAACATTACAGCTCGTTACATGTGAAGTTTTGAAATGAGAAACAATCAGGATTTACCATTTACATCCCTTTATTGATTTCCTTCTCCGATAATTGCAGCCTTTCTGTATTTAATTTGCAGCTGAATGCAAAGCACATTTATTGATCGAGTGCAAATTATATCAAATATTACTAATGTGACCTAGATTTGAAACTTGGTTCAATTACAATAATAGAAACACAGTACATCAATTTTCCCAAAGTATGTTTTTCTCAATTTGCTAACATGTATATGCACCAGCTGCTAGCAATGCGTTTTTAATCTTGCACATGCAATACGAAAACATGCGTATTTTTAATATAATTGCTTATGCAAACAGTTTTATGGTGTTTCTAGACCTAAATCATAATCTAATCAAAAGTTATTATAATATTTCTTATTCTATTCCCATATGTAAATGACATACAGAATTATTTGTCTACATTATATTTTTGCTAATGTTTTCCAAATAACCATCCTTGACTTGACATAAAGATATTATTTGCAGATATTGACTTTTCACGAATTGTTGCGTTAAAAATATTATATACACGTAGTAGCATTTTATATGACTTGGTTATATTACACGTAAATACTCTGAACATATCATTTGATTGTATATGATGGCAAAATAAGTTAATTCAAAACTGTTTCATGGCCCATCAGGACCTAAAGTTCTGTATAAACAGTTCCAAGAAGATTTGCCCTGATAGGCTTAACATACGAATCTTGTATCAAAGTGCCTTAAAGATTTATAACAAGAATTCAAAACATTTCAAGCGAATGAATGTTCTTTTATCATATTCATGCAATATTTTTTAAATATGCTCAGACTATACTTCTGGTAACATGCTCATGCATTACTTCTTGTTACTTGCTCAGGCAATTCTACTTGTAACGTGATTAGACAATAATTCTTGTAACGTACTCGGGTTATAGTTTTTGTAACGTGTTTAGGCAATACTTTTTGTAACATGTTCAGATGATACTTCTTGTAGCATGTTCAGGCAATGCTTCTTGTAACATGTTCAGGCAAATGCTTCTTGTAACATGTTCAGCCAATGCTTCTTGTAACATGTTCAGGCAATGCTTCTTAATTATGTAACATGTTCAGCCAATGCTTCTTGAAACATGTTCAGGCAATGCTTCTTGTAACATGTTCAGGCAATGCTTCATGTAACATGTTCAGGCAATGCTTTTTGTAACATGTTTAGGTAATGCTTCCTGTAACAGTTCAGGCAATGCTTCTTGTAACATGTTCAGGCAATGCTTCTTGTAACATGTTCAGGCAATGATTCCTCATGTAATATGTTCAGCCAATGCTTCTTGTAACAAATTCAGGCAATGATTCTTGCAGCATGTTCAGGCATTCTTGTAACATGTTCAGGCAATGCTTCTTGTAACATGTTCAGGCAATGATTCTTGCAACATGTTCAGGCAATGCTTCTTGTAACATGTTCATTCATTGCTTTTTGTGACATGTTCAGAAATAAAATTCTTCTAAACAATTAAAACCTGAAGAAATTTTTTATCTGACAAGACGCTCACAATCCGTGTTACTTAGTTCGATTTCTTGTAAATAAGTTGTTTTTTCACCGAAACTCGACTTATTGGCCTGAGTACGTTAAATTTCGTGAAAAGGTTAAACACGTTTGTTCACCGTTGCATTTTCCCAACGACGTTTGAACAAAATGTGTTCGTTGGCTTTCTGTGCAGCCCGACATTGTTATATTTCCCTTGAGTGCTCTTAAAAAGCTGACTTTCCCTTTCGAGTATTAAGGTGTGAAAGCCAAGATCCAAGTCAGGCTAAGTGGGAAAGATGGAAAGGAACACCATCACGATGGAAGAGCCAACTATTTTTTTTTTCCACTACAAGCAATGGCTTTGCATGCAGTTTTATGTAGCTTTTTTGGGGGGGAGAATTCTGGAGTCTCTGGGAATACATTTTAATCCAATAGACTGGTCGGATGTTACAGCATGTTTTTAGCTAAAAGCTTCATCGTCCGAGAGATTCATGTTGTTACTGGAAGTGACGTTGATGACCAAGTTTTCTATGGCAACATTGAAGATGGTTCGCATTGTCAAATGGATGGAGACATACTTTTATTGACGTTGCAACGTAACTTTTACCAAGCTCAAAAATGCCGTTTGAAGTAGAACGCATGCTGGACATATCTATATTTACCATTTCTGCTCACAAATCAACGGTCGTATAGCTGACGATGGGGCATTTCAGTCAATTTATTGAAAAATGTCTTTGTCAACAAAAAGCTAGTGCATGCATGTAAGGAACTATGCGGCCCAATATTGTTCACAAACTGCAGTAAGACTTTATCATGCCATTTCTTTGTCGTTATTTTGATATATCTACTCTGGCGTAGATGTGTACTGCCATGAAGCCTCCAAAAAAAACTTTCAGTTAAATGGCAATATGATTTGTTTGTCGGTAGAGATTTCACTTCGTGAAACTCAAGATTAATGTGGTTACGATGAAAAATCTATCGATGTCGTATGTACAGTTTATTACGAGTTGCTATGTTAGTGCTAACAAATTATTCCTTTTGTAGTAGATTGATTTATTTTCGAAAAAGCGTGTTAGAATTTTGTCTGAGTTTAAAAGAACAGCGTACAGCCTACATAACGTACAAAAGGATTTATAAATTTGGTGTCAATTTAAAAAAAATGAATAAGTAAGTGATTTTATTGCAATTTTACATTCGGCTTTGTTCCTATTTCCAGAATTCTTAATTAAACTTATCTATTGTCCTTACAATTTCATACACATTATATAAAATTCTGATCCTAATAATGGCTATTTTTAGCTAAACTTTACTCTTAGAAAAAATGGTGTTATAAGCTGTCCCAAATATTACACCTCTTTTACATCATGAAGCATCTTTATGCTCTAAAGCATAATATCTTTTTAATAGAATGGGCTACATGTGTATACATCTACCAACTTTAATTCAGGTATTATATATACATTATATTCGAATACGTTTAACTTTCAAAGATCCATCTACCTGACCTGAAAAGGTATTTTCAACTTTATAAGGTTCGTGTACCTTTAAAGGTAATTTCCACTTTAAAAGGTCCGGATACCTTTGTGGAATTTTCAACTTTGAAAAGTCCGTGTATCTTTATAAAGGTATTCAACTTTCAAAGGTTCATGTATCTTTAAATGTATTTTCAATGTTCAAAGGTACTGTAAATATTTCGAAATGTAAAGTACCTTATTTGGATCAAAATCCCTTTAGTAACATGAAACATCATTAACATTTTTAAATAACCCTATAATGTACATGTATTTCGGAACACCGTTTTTTAGAGTCTGTATACATGTACATGTAAAACCATGTTAAAGACATGTTAAAGACATGTTAAACCAAATATGCATGTGTTGGTAATTTTGGTGATTGTTGGTATAATTATGGTAGTTTTCTTGTTTTGTAGTCGACAAAAATGGTATTCAGTTGATTTTGGGAACTTTTGGTTAAAGATGTGCTTATCTCGAGCTATTTTTGTGTACTAAAACTTGTGATAAACTTTACGATAACTAAAATAGATATATTTCGATCGCTATGGCTAAGGCGATTTTCTTGTTTCGCAGTAGGCAAAATGGTATTCTGAATTCATTTTTAAAACTTTTGACTGAAGATGTGTTTATCCCCATTGTAATCACAGTCTAAATGGAAGAGAAAACGCCTTTTCTACTTATCAAATGTGCTGTGCTCGAATAAAATCTGGCATGCTAAGTGAAAACGTGTCATTTGCAAGGAATCGAAAAGTGCAGAGAATGGCAAAATATGGCTTTCTTTAAATGTTAAGAGTCGAGCCGAATGCCAAAAATGATGTTAATGGGTATATATTTTATGCAATATTGGATGAAGAATCGCGTACTTTTTATTTATGTCACCGACACCAATATTACCAAGAGATGGCGATAGCAACACAGATTTATCTATCAAGTACCATGGTGACAGTTTCAAATTATCCATTACCTTAAAATGCGTTTCATTGAGAAATATTTCGGCTCTGAAAAACTGTCTATAATTAAACAAAAGCAATACTTTAGTCATTATTTCTGTTGCTAATTAACAATGCAAATATTACATTGGTCTATGGGTGCGATATCTCCCACATAAAAATAATTCCATGTTTTTATTTGTCTCTATCATATTATATTTTCTAATAATTTGTGTCATTTTATAAATGATGTTATTATTATTGATAAAAAGTGAACAATCTTCATTTCCTGAAGATACCATTTTTAATAATCTGAGTTTTTAAAATTGTTTTCTGTATTGTATGTGATGATCGAGAAAATTCAGAAATATTCTGTTTAGAATATTGGAATTCTTTTCTTAACTTAAACTGTGTTAACTACATGTATATAACTATTTTTTTGCTTTTATGCATGCATAACTGTTGCAATTACATATCTGTGTTTTATATAATCCATACAGAATCCCATTGTATATGATACCACTTTGGTTATGAGGGTATGTAATATCCGATTGTTAATTATCCACATTTAAAATTATATAAATATTGTTGAGTAATAATGAGCATGTTTATGTTGGAGAGGATTCTCTAATTCTTAATATCACATAGAATTAATTTACTCTCATATTGATCTCTTAATTGCATATTCTCACTAGCAGATCTGTCTCATTAACCTGGTACATATTATTCTGATATGCTTTTTCTATGAGAAAACTTCAGATTTCTCACTTGGTGTAGGCCTATTACTAGTTTGACACGAAATTCATCACCCAAAACATGCACCAAAATGTTCAAAATCAAAGCTTAATGTACTTTGAGTGTTCCTCCTAACCACTTTCAACCTGAAAGTTAAACCAAAATTCACTTTCACCATAACACCATAGTTTCTAGGCTGACATTTCCCAACTTAAATTCGGCGTTGAGTTTTGGTGTTTGCGGTCAAAGCTTTCCAGCTGATGGTGGCTTTGAAGTTTCTGTGGAATTTGTCTCGTTATATTTTTTTATACGGAGTGGTTTTCAGAGTGAGACGTGCCTCGAGTCCCACCATCAAATCGCTTTTCAGTCTTCCAATTGAGTGACACCTGCACGTTTTCACTCAAGATGCAAACATTGATTTTGTCCTAAGTCCATCCAGCATGTCTCCATCAGCACTGTACTTTTCACGCGTCGATATATATAGCGTGAGTGGTGTCGCAGAGCCGAAGAGAAAATAGCAAAAATCCACAATCTGGGACATCAGGAAAGCCGGCCATCATCTCAGCCATGGGATAAACTTTAAGAGCTGCGCAAATATTATTTCAAAGGTAAGGGAGAGGCGGAATAAAATATCGAAATCGACTTCTCCATGGCGTTAGATATGGCTTGAGAGAGGGGAATGAGGCAACAGTGAGTCGGGAGGACTAGTTGTCATAAATGTTGATCCCATGGCCATCGTTTATCTTTATGAGCTTGACTTAATGGAAAATGTGCTCAGGTGGAAAGCTATGGAAAGAATGACAAATCTATTTCATTATTCCACACCAGTAGGTTTTAACGGCTTCTGGTCCTCGGGCGACCTATTTGTTCTCGTCAGCCAGTTTTAAATTTTAAATTTTCAAATCTTGCTTCTTGTTCGAGGGATATCAATCCGGAAAGTCCATTGCGCCCGAAGCCAACGTATGCAAAACGCGGCTAATTTTGTTAGAAACCTATAAAGGATATTACTAGAGCCATGGAGCCTAAATGGATGTTGGCTTTATTGACGACAAGAGACCAGCATGAGATGAAACAGATGCACGGGCCTTCGCCGTTATGTACTTATGGCCCGCAGAAAATTGCTCAACCTAATGGGCTTGTAACTCATAATCTGCAGCCTGGATGCTGGTCTGGGTGAGAGATAACGGAGGGGAGCGCCATATAAAATAATTAATTCACTGGAAATGTAGGTCGGCTTTGTGCGAGCCAAACTTTCACGGAGCCTACTGGAATATCTTCTCTTTACTCAGGAATCAAATGGGAAATTAAGTGGAACTTGCTGTAATTAAAAATTATAATGACCTTGAGTTGGGTTCCAGACAGAACATTTACAGCGTTTTTACATGTTAAGGTAATAGGAGTGATACAGAGGTGACTTCTTATATACTACTGATCTCAGCACTACAGGACTTGGCCTGTCTCGCATTTGAGCCTGAAACACATTCGAATGGCTACCCAAGTAGCACACAATATTGAACCTCGATTGGTCGAATATTGGAGAAATATTGGTTAAATTGGCAAAAATTGGCCTATGAAACCTAAATTGGACTGATAGTGATCCAAGTGGCAACACTGGGTCAATATTGCGCTGTTATTTTGCATTCAATAACGGGCTTATATTGGCCCTATTTACATTATTTGCCATTGTTGGTTCAGTTACATATTGAAAACATAGGTATCTAATCGTCTAGGAGCGAGAAAAATAAGTCAAATAGAACGAACGCTCTATATAACGAATGAATTTCTCATCTCCTTTGGCGTTGATTACATGGAAAGTTGACATGTTTACAGGATATATGTATTTACTGTATGGTGATAGATGCATGTTCATCTTTTATATGCTGCATTTTGCAATTTTTAAGTAGGTACGTACAATTGTATACATTATATGAAATGGATAATGTTATAAATGAAATTTAAATGCCAGACATTGTTGAGATTTCAATTTCATTATTATGAAAATTTTAGTGTTTGTACTTTATGTACGAGTTTGCCATTCGCAAAACGTCGAAAAATGAACTTTTTATTCTGGTCATCAAAATATGAGCTCAATATATTTAGTTGCAACGAACGGTATTGAAAGTTTTCAGTAAACATGCGGCTTCTTTTGATATTTTGCTCGATGCTGATATATATTGGTAGAAATGTCATTATAATATAGTGAAGTTTGAGAGTTATTACAAATATATTCAATATGTTTGGCCAAATTTTTAGAAATTCGAGTTCTGGCAATCACTCATACGGCACAGCAAGGTAAACATGATGAATAAAAGAGATTTACCATTTATTCAGTGTTGTATACAACTAGCAAATGGATTTCACTTACATTTTTTTCCAAAAATGTCTGATGCTTGCCAATAACCATCTAATTCTCATTCGTACATAAAGCAAGTACACAAAATCTATATGTACTACTTTTAAGTTTCGGATGTCTGCATTCATTTATTTCATATTTTTAATGCATCAGTAAATCTGTTAAGTGCATTCTGATGTTTTGTTGGAACCTTTCAGTAGTTATTTACTATCAAAGCTCAACTATTTCATGTTGAATCTGTACCAGAGCTATACCAAGTTTGACAGTGATTGAAAACACGTGTATACACATAGTAATAGCGAATACATGCATACCACGGGAACTGCTTGTTATTATTAGCACTGACATACAAACGAGATGCAACTACTTTCCATTTAAGTTTATCATTAATTTTCTAATGTATTAATTGGCATAAAATTCCTCCATCTTCATGGCTTTCAAAAGCTATTTCCACAAAAAATTATATCTACTGTTGTAAGTTAGATTTGTTTCTGTCACTTTGAAATTGACAAACCTTGCTACGATAACATCTCTGTCCATTTCAATCGCCAGGGTCAGTTGTTTCTATTTAAGTCACATGTCTATTTGATCAAGTTTGCTGTTCATTCACCCATTCCGCTATATGGAGTATAAAGTGAGCTTTTATTGGAAATATAAGAAATATGTGCTCGGAGAATTGGTATCATTTCTGATATAATAATTGCTTCCCATTACAGTGAAATGTTAATTTTCATAATTGTATCGATTGTCTTATTTATACATAAGTTTAAATTTTTTTAGTGTTTATCCAAAAACACTGAGCTAATAAACAATGTTTATTGATAATCAGAAATTCAAACTGTAATTAATTTTAGGAGTTTTCAACCAAAACTCATTATTAATTTATTATCATCCTATAGTGGTGACTTGTACATGTATGAACAATATTATGTACATTATGATAAAATCAACAAAGCTGTATTTTTAAATGTTTTTCTTTGCATTTTTTGTTTGTGATGCCAGCAAGAATGTTTTACTACTACTACTACTCAATCTGATCATATTAGGATAAAGTGTATTGTTATTATTTCTCGTTCATTAAACCAAATCCAACTATGAATAATAATCACACCGCAATATAAAGTTATTTTAAGCAAATCAGTAATGGGAAAACACTTGACACAATTGTAATTTAATAAAATGTTAATGTTTTAATACAACACATTTATATTTCTAATTTTAAAAAAGTGAGAACTCATAATTATGATTAGCAGTGATGCATACATTTGACACTGTGACGCCAAGCTCCTTCAAAGATTCTTCGTAACCATGACAACATCTACACACTAAATAATGACGTCATTTGTAGTGAGGGATTTTTTGAAGTTTCTCTAAAGTTTTTCTCACATGTAAAGCTGTTTAGATTACATGCGCTAAACAACCGATTCTATTAAAACCACAAAATTAAGAGACCCAAATACGAGAATACCGTAGTTTACATAATGTTTTCAATAAAACTTCAATTGAGATATTTTCATCACAAATTTCATTATTTGCAAGCATAATTTTGGAAAATATTGATCTTGTTTTTTATTTTTGCTATTAATGATCATCAAAGACATAATGGGGAGATGGAAACATTTTATTTTAATAAAAAATGCATAATTAAGATCAAAATTGATTTTTGTAAATTTAATGCTTTGAAACAATTCAATTCGGAAATTCCTATTAGCCTTACAATTTTAAACACTCTTAAGTTTTACAACTTAATTTGTTTATATACGCACATGTATAAATTGCATAGTAATGATTTTTCATGACAAACCTTAAATATTAGAGTAATTACAATTTTAACGTTCGATATAATCGCTATTTCATTAAAAGCGTATAATGTCGCCGATGTCCAAGTCCAGTTAATTATAATTATATCTATCTAGGGTTATGGTCTTCGGTGATCAATCATACAATATTCATTTATAACTTACATATCAAAATCATGGTTCTTATCTTGGTTAGCTTCGCATAGATTATCATCCTAATTGCAATAGTCTCGAAACTCAGCCTGAATTCAATCCATGGCGTTCACAAAATTTAGTATCGGAAATAATGATTTGCTTGACAACTTTTTTGCTATAGAATATACTGTACAAGGATAAGCGATGAGATGCACGACCTAGTTCTTCTTCAGCCTTCGCGGCTAAGCATTTCCGTGCTGTACAAAAGAGAGAGGTCCTCGATGGCCATCTTTTGGATAATGGATTCGGTATGTTAGGTCCATTTAACCACCGTCGGGATTTTCTGCCTCATTAATGGGAGAGATAAAATGCAGCAGGGGTATTTTTGCTCATATAATAGATATGGATTCCAGAAAGCGAAAACGCGAGAACAACACGTACTAAATCTACACAGAACGTGAAAAAAATGAAGGTTAGATATACATGTATTTTTATATGGCCTCCTCTTATATGTCATATCAAAAGAGTCCGATATTTAGAATCTAGATTTATACTATTTTTCCGTGTGAAAATTGCTCCAATTACTACGACAGTGAAGTTGGTAGAACATTTTTTTTCTGTTGGCAAACTTCTTTGAATATGTTAAGATGGTTGCGTACTAGAATAAACCTTTTTTTCTAAATTATTATTTTTTGTTTAATTTTGGAAACTGTTAGGAACAAATTGAATGTACCAGGCCGTAAAGCATAAATATTCTATTATTTGTTTACATTTTTTGTTTATGTATATGTTTATTCCATTTCACGGAAATATGTCTGTAAAGTTTATAATTGTAGAGGGTCTAGTTATATTTACGAACATATTTTAATGAAATGGAATATATATATACATAAACAAAAAATATAAACAAATAATAGAATATTTATGCTAGGTTCTCGTACATTATTTTTGTTCCTACCAGTTTCCAAAATTAAATAAAAAAATAATTTAGAAAAAAATACTTATTCTGGTATGCAGCCCTCTTAACACACAATTGATGTAATTTTTTGTATTGCATCCAATAACAATTTGGACAGTGTTTCAACAGTATTCCAACACTTTGTTGGTGAGAATACGAAGACTGTTCAAAAAGTAACCTCCGTTTGGCTAGAAATACAAAACCTGCATAGATACACATTTTTTTATTTCCACATTTTTTAAATCCTTATACATGCGTACATATGTCAGATGTTATTGGGTATATCACAAGCAAAGTTTAATTGCTCTGTATCTCCCTGCCAATTTTATTTCCATGTTTGATATTTTGTGCTAGTTCCATTGTTGATAATTCCCTTAAAAATCATTGAGATATTGTTTTATAAAGGATTATTTTAGACAGGTTCTACTATAATTACAAGCAATCTATGCTGGCTTTCTAGCTATGTTTGTTTGCTTATCTATAAATGTACAAGTCGCTCTCCAATAAATCTAACCATAAAAACGAATTGAGCTATAAATTATCCAATGTTTAAGTATTGCAATGTATAATTAATGCATTTCTGGTAATGGCATCATATTTTTAACATTTGCTACGTTAATCCCGAAATTGCAGGCAATCACTGCTGGCTAATGTGCTATGTTGGTTTGCCTATATACATGTATGTCATATAAATGCAAGACTCTCTACTACATATCTAACATTCCAAATGAATTTCGCAATGCATTCCAGGTAATGAAACCACATTGCCAAGATTTCTTTTTTTCGCCAAATTGCAGGCAATCACTGATAGATTCCGTGAAATGTTGGTTTATACCCACCTACCTGCACGCAAGGCGCTATACAACAAACCTCTATTTATTCCCCTATAGTCATGCAGCCTTATCATGCTATTTGCTAGGGGAATCGATAACATGCTGCCTGTTTTTGGCCGTTTCTCACGGACTCGTATTCCTTTTACACTATTTACCTATTACGTTATTTAACTATTGATCAGGCATTGATAAATACAGTGCGATACTAGAACGTGCCACGTTTTAGGACCAAATAAACAAAAACCGATCAACCACGTTTCGGATTATGATATATATATATATATATATGTTGTTTGTCCTGTTATCCGGAATTCACTGTATAAAATTTATTCAGTATTATAATTTTATTACAGCTCATTAGTGAATGTAATTTTCTCTCACCATCATTATTATTAATTAACAATAATTGAATTGGTCGACACTATTTACACAGCTGCAAAATAGTGAATTACCCCGTTTTTTTTCAAGCCAATTAATTGTTATTTGGTATCACAAGCAAAGTTTAATTGCCATGCTTGTCTGGATTTTGTAGATTCCATGTTTGATATTTATTGCAGTTTCATTGTTTATATTCTCTTAAAAAATCATTGGGACCAATACAAATTATTAAATATCACTTTATGGAGGTTTGTAATCAGATTGTTTCCATTCTCAGGTAGACGCCATGGTTACTGCCTTTCCTGGCCCGTTGCGATGAAAAATTGCAGATATTTCTTTTTCCAGGCAAGGGTCGGACAGGTTTGGAACTCCTTACCTGTCAACGTTGTTGAGGCTGGCTTTTTTGTTAGATTCGTAGCGAGATTAAATAATCTGGACTTGTCAGGTTTTCTTTGAGTGTTTTTGTGCCACTATTTTTGGACATTTCGTGAAGTGTTTACCTAAATTTTTATAAATTTTTTATTTAGGGGGTGTTTTAGTGTTGTAACTCCATGCAACCCTCACTTCCCTTTTCCCACAATGGAATAAAGCAATTATTATTATTATTATTATAAGGCAAGATAAATGCCAATAGGCCATCAGGGGGTACAGAACATTTTTCACTTAATGAGTATTGCAGATATTGGTTATGTTATTGATAATTTAGCTGCAAACAACCTGTCAAGTGTATCAATGGGTAGGATCAGTATACAAGTACGATTTCATGATTGTTGAATTAATATTCGCTTATGGAAGCTCTTGAAGAGGGTCACTGCTTCCGGTTAATTGTTCTGTCATGGTTCCAACTCTTTGGCTGTATTTCACGCTCATTTAATGGAATTTTATGAGTGGCATGTTTTCGTTTGCCAGAGTTTTCATTTCACAGTGAAAATGGCAATGGGTTCAAAAAGGTTGTTTGCTTTTCGAAAACATTTCCTGAAGTTAAGCCAACAATTATGGGAAGTCCGGATGGAGTTTTCATATATTTATTGTCCCTTCCAATAATTGCTCAAACTTCAATAACATTAATACCGTCGATGGCTACAAAAATAACATTTATTGGGTCATGCAATAAACCGTGCAATGGTTATTCCGGAAAATTCTCAGTTGACCATTAAGAGGGTGAGCGATTGAATCAATGGATACTTATGCAACAATGTGTATGCCCATATCCAATTTAAGCCTCTGTTCTCGCCATAGATAATGAGTGCTGGCCAAATAAATAAGCTGTCTTTGCCCCTATTCCCGATTTTATTAACTAGTGAAGGAAAACATGGACGTAAACAGCGAAAACAGGACATTGACTTATGGAAAGTTATGACGCGCTTATGAGAACATATTACGACTAGATATTAAGTAAAGTCTTAATATGATTTGCTAATTAAACCATTTTTACAATGCTATACTTATAATGAATACAGGACAGTTAATTAACTAAATAGTTTGTTGATAAGCACTATAGAGTTAGTCATTTTTTATTAGAATTTCGTAATTGGTGACCAATTTGTTAGAAAAGAATAACTGTAGATTATATGCTATAACGAGAGCACGTCTATACCTTGTTCAATAAATATTTCGCTTTTTTGTAGGATCACGAGATGCTTATTTGATTCGAACCTATTCATGAAGACAGTGCAAAAATCTGATATCACTTTTCAAAACCATATTTAATCTTCTTGTTTCCCCATAATTTTATTTTTTATTAATATAGGTAATGAAGAGAATTGTACCACAAAATTTTATATAGGTTATGATTAAGTAATAAACTGAATTTTCATATAGCCTTTAAAAAAGTGCGATTGCCAAACATGAATGATATTCGATTTAAAATTTCCAATATAACACCCAAATTGCATATGCATTTTGCTATTTAATGATAGTTGAATGTTCCATTTCATGCATGAAAAACATTCAGACTATGGACTTGTTATAACAATGAAAGTTGTTCTACCATTTTTCAAGATCTATATTTTTTATAAACTTCTGAATGATGCTTGTTTACTCGCGGTGTTGCTTTATTAGCCATATATTGTTATCATGAATGTTTCCATGCACCAACTTTGATATTTTAGGCTTTATGTATAAAGTGAGTAACTTTTAAAACGAAAAAAATGTGGGTAAGGCCCTCAACAATGATGCTTTTATGATCGAGTGATGACTTATTTTTCGTTCCATTTTTGTAAAAAGAGGGGATGAATGTTAGCGTAAATATCATCACTGTAGGGATATGTAAAGCCATATCTTAGCCATTATGTCAAACTATGTTCCTTTTTTAACAAATCCGATGCTAAAATAGCGAATATGCTGTGCATTGTGAGAAAATGATAGATTTTCATAGTTTTGTTCTTATCTTTCAATGTGCGGCTGAAATGACGACAGACAGGTTATAAAGAATGATGGGAGGAAAATTGCAAAGAGAGAGGAGGAAATAGGAAGGGATTACTTAAGGAAAAATAAAGAAAGAGATGCAAAGTACGTGCTGACTTATTTACATAAAGTATGTAGATATGTACATGGTGTATCATGGCGATATGGAAAATACGAATGTAAGTAATATTATAGGTACATGTATATGCAGAATGCTTTTTATTTTGCATAGTTGAATATAAGCTTACTATACTAAGGGGTAATAGAAAAGTGATATGGACATATGGTACATACATGAATACACATGTATACAGGAAGGTACCCACATTTTTTTTCTTGAATCTTATACACTTACGAGCAAAAAATTCGAACCACCTTAATGTATTGCACAAAAGTTCGTTTTTTACATCAACCAAACGTC
>JAQGCC010002000.1:0-20345 GCA_034698905.1 Xestoiulus laeticollis | reverse complement strand
ATTTTGATTAAGTAGGAGCTACAAAAATACTGCATTTTTATCAATTTTTATTTTTGTATTATAACAAGTAGTTTTTTAAAAACTATGTATCAAAATTTCCCCCATATCAAAACATGCAGTTCAGTTCCCCCTTAATAAAATACTTCAATTTTACTGGGAATATTAAAGTTTCCAAATTCCATCGAGGTATTATATCATCAAATGTTTTGTTTGGGGATGTTTGTTGGTGGCAGTGTTTGGCCGGCCTTATCGTTGAAGAGGACTACTGTGTGCAAATTGTGTTATTTATTAGGGACTTACAAATCACTTCTGAAAATTACTTATACTTTCGAAGTGAAAGTAGTTTTCCTTTGCGTTTGTAGACTTTTTAAAAAGTATTTTTAAGGTCAATAGATCAAACGGCGTTTAATCGTGATGTCTGCAGTCTTAAAAATAGCGGCACAGTGCAAACAGACGAATAAGTCGTTTGATTTCACTTATTTAAAATAAGGCAGTATTTTATGACTTTGAAATAAGTGCTTCTTAAAAATCGTTTTCGACTTTGGCGCATGAGCATTATAAGCCACTTCGAAAGCTAAAGTGAAAAGTCTCCTTTTGTAAGCCCCTATATTCAATTCAATTCAACTCAGTACCCTACAGTCAGCAAACAAATGCCATTTGGTAGTGGGGTCGTACCCATTAATACTCTATTATACTCATTAATAATCGTACCCTATTATAGGGGCTTACAAACGACGACTTCCATTAAAGTAAAAGTAGTTGTCCTTCGCATTTGTAGATTCTAATTAAAAAAGAACTTTCTTAAGGTCATTAAGATAAAGCGCCGTTTATTATAACTCAATCGTGACATCAGTCAAGCCACTAGCGACATAGTGCTAGCTAGCAAAAGAATAAATCGTTCGGAATTCACTTATTTAAAATAAGTCACTTTTAAAAAGTATTTATCATTTTTGGCGCATGCGCATTATAAACCACTTTGAAAATCGAAGTGGAAGTGAAAGAGGAAATTCGGAATTTGTAAGTCCCTATTTAACCAATCTGCAGTTTTTTTAATCGATCGAAGATTCAAACCACTTCATAAAATATAGGTAGGCAAGAAACAGAATGGCAAAAAGGAGCTAACATTTTCCTTGTCAGGAAAATAAATGTATTTCCTCAAGAAGTGATTCACAAATTATGAGATTTGCGAGAGTAAAGTGGGGGAGGTATGGAAGGTAGAGAGGAGAATAAAGATGGCGGGACAGAAAGAGAAGTAAATGGTATATAAAAAAATGCATGATTTGTCAGCAATGCCAATTTAGCAATTGAGGTCGCCCCTCTTCAGTATTAAGTTTTGCTACAGAGGACAGCTGTGCTATACAGCATTTCTACAGTGCTGACAAATTTGATAATCTGTACTTTTACTGTAATTGTTTACTATTAAACATTAAGTAGGGTTGTCTCCCATTAAATAAAAATCCCAAAAGAAAGCGTTGAAGTCTATGTGCATGATGCCAGCAAAATAGTTGAAAATAATAATTATGTATTCACTTGAAATTAACTACTCTATTCTAGTACCTCCCATTGCTCCAGAAATGTCATCCTCGTAGTTCTCGCTCCATCGAATGTCGCCTTCCGGGGCAGGGGGAGGTCGCAGCGGAAGGGGATGGTCAGCAAGCACCCTCTGTCGAGAAGGTGTTACGTTTAAGATGTGCGCTCGTTCACAGTCATACAAGTCGCCGACACCAGATGTGGGAATGACAACGTTGTCAATGTTACAGGTTCCGTCGCCCACGTTAGAGTCGTCATAATAATTTGGAGTGTATGGAGGTGGGGGATCATCTGAAAACATCACATTAGTTAAGAATGTGCAACGGATATCCAATTTTAAGCCCAGACGGAGCGGTTAGCTTACCCATAGGAGGTGGCTGATGAATCATATGATGAGAGCGTCTCCTATATTGTCGAACATGATCCCTTGCTTTCATAACTGCTAACTTTGTTAGCCCTGAACCTAAAATACAACAAACATTTCTTAGAACTATTGCACTTGGAATTTTCAGATACGTTAAAAGAATCAAGATTTTTTTCTGTTTTTTTAAACATTAAAACAATACTTTATTGCTCAATTATACATGTACTTGTATACCATTAGGGTAAGAACAGCATGGGGAATGGCATAACATGAGCACAGGAATGGCCTGAAATGCAGCATTCAGATTGGGCAATTGGAAATTCCCGCCATTGGGAAACCAATTGAAACACTGCATTTCAGGCCATGCCTTTGCTCATGCTATGCCAAGCTCCACATTGTTCTTCCCTTGCGTATCTTATTGCTTTTTTCTTATCGGAATTCCGATAAATTGTTTATTTTACGAAAATTCAGATCTTAAATGTTTTTGTTAGGGCAACACGACAGGAATCAAATGCATATTATAATTGGCCCCATTTTAAGTGCAAAATAGCACAATTCAAATGTCATTTTGACCTGGAAAAGTTGCATTATTTTTCGTATAATTAAATATTGAAATATCTCATCTTTCTAAATTTGCATCTAGGTTTGAAATGAACATCAATCCCAACGCTTAATGTATTCCATAAAATTGATTGCTTATCATCAGCTGCACCCTGCATTTTCTCACACCATGGTAAGCTACTTGTAACAACAAGCCCATGCCAAAATTAGATAAAAGCAGAATTGCCCCCATTAATTGTACGTACCCGTGTACTTGATTTCGTGTAGATCTTGGGCAGTGATATCCGGTAATTGACAGGAAATATCCTATAGTAAACAAACATTATCAGCGTATCAGCCAATACAATAGAAAAACCAATACAAAAGAAAAATGATGTCAGGGCCCTACCCTTTGAGCTCCAAATATGATGGCACATTTGTTGGCCAATTCTACATAAGCCTCAGATATCTTCAATAAACCCTCCTTGAATCTAACCATTTTTAAAGATTCGTTTTCACGAACTCTCTCCACGACTGAAATACGTTTGAGCAATTGAGTTGGACGGCATTTTAATTCATTAGTTGTCATTGTCTAATGTTTAAAAATAATACCTTCCGATTGTGCCAAATCTTTAGCCCTTTCAGCCTGAGCTAATTTTATTTCAAGATGTTTCAGTTCTTCTTGAGTTGCCTTTTGCTGCAATTTGAGAAATATTAAACATTATTTTTCAAATAGCGATTGTGCAATCTGAGGTGTTTAATATTGACATTTCAAATACCTTAGCTGCCTTCTTAAGTTCTTTCTTGATTTTTAACTCCCTCTGCTCACAAGAAGTCTAAAAAATTAAAAACAAGTATTGGTTAATTTTTAAGGTTGAGAATTCAACAAGGGCGACAAGCTAAATGAGCATTATTAAGGAAATTTAATATTATTACCAAATGATTTCTTGCTTGATCAATATGTCGTTCTCCTTCAAGGATCATTTCAAACTGATATTTATATTTCTTCAATTGCTCTGTTTTGAATTCACATTGTCAACAAATCATCCAATTATTTTCTGAAATTTTAAATCCACTATCATGAAATCTCACCATTGAATTCCTTCTGTACTTCTGTCCATAAACTGTTTAATTCCGATAATTGGCTAACTGCATCCTAAAAATAAAGTCACGGATCACTTTAAAAGTTTGAGGTAAAAATCCACTACAAGCAATATAGTTCTATGTACAATACTTACTTGGATAGCTCTATTTTCATCATTTAGTGACCATTTTAACATATCTTGTGTTGCTACAAGTTAAAAAAAAGTATTTAATTCCCTCATTAACAACACAAGTTCACCTTATCTACATCATCAGTTAAAAGTGCCACTAACTGGAATTTTGTGCCTGCATAAACATCTTTGCTGCTTGTCGGACATCTTTAAGTTCTGAAATAACCATGCTTAAATCAGCATGACCTCCTCCTAAAGCTTTTAAACGTACCCCACTCCTGAAATTAAAGAATAATGGTCAAAAAATTACATTTTCCGCAGTATCAGACTACATGTAGTGGTCTCAATAATCAGAGATATTAGGACCGGGACCCACGGCTTCAGATTATAAAAAAAACTCTGATTATTGGAAAGACGTTAGGAACTTGAGATATGAATGCAAACTTGAAATAATATCACATGTATAGAATTCCAATGGCCATGTAAATATTGTGTACATTTTATTTTACATAGATTGCAAAATGGCCGAGCAATATTTTTGGAAAAAAATCTTTAGTTGAGGAGGGGGGGTGGGGGAAACTAATTATCGGAGCTCTGATTACATGTACCAAGACTACTGAATTTACAAAAATTCAATTTCATTATTCTGACTGACATGGGGTTATTGAAAAATAACGATTCTCCTTCAGACCAACATTTTTTTTCAAAAATCATGCAACTATCATTGCAACCAAGTTTCTAGCATCGACGTACTGTCCATTTCACGTCAAGCTTCATATGCTATTCGAAAAAGTAGAGAAAAAGCTGCTCAAATTAGTTCCTATAGTAGATATCAATTAAGGAAACTGGATTCAACTGATCGAACTACCAGGTTCTCATTGACTAACCATGGCAGAGACTCACGCATTTCCCCACCCAGCTCCTAATTTGATTAAGTTTAGTTTATAGAGGGATTGAGCACGACTTCCTTAATGCTCCCTAAATGCTAACCACATTGACAGCACTGTATGTTTTTCCAATGCGTTCTCGTTAAGGTAAATCAGTTGACGGGGCATTAAGGGAGGCGTGCTCAATCCCTCTATTGTTAGGTTCAGTGTGGGGATAAGTCCTAGAACTACTAGCCACACCTTGCCAGGCGAATCCTCTTATTGATCCTAAAGCATTCAACGAATAAATTAAAATTCCTACTTTGATATGCAATAACGAATTTCTATACTTAAACAACTTTTTGTCAAATCTCACTGCATGTACATCATTTAAAATTAAAACGATAAGAGGTTAATTAATAGATTCTTTCTTCGCAGAAGGTAACCATACAGTGTCAATTTAAGTAGACCGATCAATTAGCCTAGTTTGATAATTTCTGATAACACTAGTAGCCTTTGAGGTCACCGTAGGTCAATGACAGTTTTCGCAACACATAACTTTGCGGACAGTGCTATTAAAACCACTCCAAAACTCAAAACACAACATAAGGAAATGGCAAAGGTTAAATATTAGGCTTAAATTCCCGACTTAAGACGATGGCAACGGAAACGTTATTTATGCTCCGAAATGCGTGCAAACTGGGCTTAACCGATTCACAAGTTTAATCGGCAATTAATAACGTTGCTATTGTCCCGAAAACAAAACGAAAAATCTAAAATATTACCTTCGAATAGCCTTACTAGCCCTCTCCATCTTGCTATTAATTAAATGGGCTCCTCCCTGCTCCTAACCAACATCCTATTACGGATAATGACACAACACCACCAGTGTGTACAGGGTGAGCAACAAGTTCCCGCACAAGCTCAACCTTGACCTATAATCATCTTGTAAACAATACCCCAAAACTGAATAACTCTCCAAAACATCGAAATAGTCCTCGAAACATCTAAACTCCTTAAAATTATCTCCAAAATACATGAACTGATTCGAATTTGCACTTAAAACGGGACCAGGACTTTATCGGGAAAAGCAGAGAGTGTATACATCGTCACACTGGTCATTCGGCACGATGCTTTTTTCAGAGAGCATATCTGCAATCTAGTGATGAAACCAAATAATTATAACAACTGACAAATTCCTCACATTGTTGTTAAAAAATGTCTATACTACGCACGAGATGATGGTGTGTAAACTTCAAGCTGGGCACCTTGACTGAATTACAATAAAATCGGTGAGTGTCTAGTGTTAGCTAGTAGGGGTGTACGTGTTTGATCTGATAGCATAATGCATCATGTCATGCTCCAGTTGTTCAGAAAGTTGTTTCCCCCCATATAAAAAAGATAATTGTTTAAGATTCTAACACCGACAAACTATCGACGTGTCATCCTTTAAGTGATGTACCACATTCAAACCTGCACCTTGCTATTGTGGTTATGAAGAGATAACAGACAATTGATCAGAAATGTATGAAACAGTACTGTCACGTATGCCTAACATTTCAGGGAACATGGATCCAGGCGTGCTTGCTCGGGCGGTGTATGGTTTTACGAGCACCATGGATGGAGAGTTGAGTCTCTCCGTTGGGTCCATCGTGCAGGTGATCCGAAAAGTGGACCGTCACTGGACGTACGGATGTTGCGAGGGAAGGTTAGGTAACTTTCCTACAGGTTTCATTGCCGAGATGACAGTGCCGTTGTATGCACCCGGCGAGCAACTCTTCGTGGCCAAAGAGAGCTTCGCGGCTCAAGAACTAGAGGATCTGGCTTTCAATAAAGGTAGCTATGCCGGATCTGGAGCCTGCGTGAGCTGGTGCCGTGCAGTAAGTTTCTGAAGCAGTGATTATTTTTACAGGGGATGTTATTGTGGGTACGCAAGTGGTAGATGACAATTGGTGGAGTGGGAAAATGGATAATCGTGCAGGGATATTCCCACTAAATTTAGTCTGGAAAGTCGACATGTCTCTGATGCCGGTGGGTATGCGATGTGCCTAGCTTAAATATGAATGGTTTCCACGCTAACAATAACGCTCTAAATTGTATCGTTAATGCAAATAGACTGGAGTTGCCAAGAAAGGCAAAGTCGATATGAGAGCGAAGGTAAATGCAGATTTGAAGGCGCAGCTCGACGAAGAAATAGATCTTAGAAAGGGCGATGTTGTAAAAATAGTGGAAATTATTGACAAAGATTGGTATAGGTGAGTGGTTTTCTGATGTGCTTGTCCCAATGCAATCTATTGCGATGGCCTATCTATTGCATGTATATTTTTCTACCAAGTGAGATTTAAATCGAAATGTATTATAATATAATATATACTATTTTATATTTGGGTAATGGTGCTTGTGTTCAACTTTATCAAAAAAAAAAATTCCTAAGGGGAGGGGTTGACGTTTTTTTTTAGACACTGCTGGACACCGGGAGAGAGTATTCATCCACTATTCCCTCTATAGTTTAAATATTAAGAAGTCACTAGATCCAATTATGAGCACAATCAAACCCATGCAATTCCAGTAAAAAAGAAATAATTTTAAATTTGAATCAATCTCGTGCAATATATCGGAAATTCGGGAAATTTCTCCATGATTTCATCCATTAATAGGAAAATGATAGCATTTCCTTGAATAGAAGGTCGCCAATGCTTAATTATGTGGACATGGGGTCTTAAATTTTGCCATAATTCCCAGACGTCTTTTGTGGCTACTCGCAAAGTCCTAATTTGATATTTAAACTTGATGAAGACCAAGCATGCAAGTTACACTGTAGTTAACTTTGAACATAAGATTTTTTTTTCTTGGTTGTGGCGAATGTTAGGGATGGGGTGTTGTTCCACTGTTCAATTTTAGTAATGATGTTGGCCTGTGGCTTAAAAAGGCTGGACACCCCTGGTTTAGAATGATGTAAAAGATGTTCTTAACTAAGAATTAATTTGCAGAAGCAATATATTGACGCACTTGCACTTATAAAGCAATAATAATACATTGCATTAAAAGTCATTGCAAAGTCACAAAAGGTCAATGATTGCATATGGAAAATCTCATTCTTCAAGACCAGATCAAAACACTCAGTAGATTTAACAATTTTTTTTTTTCTAAACTTTCTCATAGGGGTGAATGCAATGGAAATATTGGCATTTTTCCATCTGCATTCGTAACACTTATGGAAGGAGTTGAAGACACTTCATCCCTCCCCGATTTGCTAAACTTCGAAGAGGTAAACGGGAAGGCCTCAAGAACTTCAGATGTACTGACATCATTTGATCCACTTAGTCATGATTCAGAAAGAGAAGATTCCTTACCACCTCCTAGTAATCCTCCCCCTCAACTACCTATTGACATTCTACAACAGGAGCCCAACATACAAGAATCTAACGAACCACAGTGCATCACGGTGTACGCATTTACCGGCGAATTTTCAAACGAACTCAGTTTTGGTGTTGGCCAGCTAGTCAGGTTGGTAAGGCGCATCGATTCGCAGTGGTTCGAAGGCGAACTGAACGGCAAAACAGGATTGTTTCCTTCTTGTTACGTGCACGTGCTAGTGGATTTGCCCGTAGAAAATGACAATATAATTCAAGACAATCTCATTCAAGGGAAGAGTGCAATTGCAATGTACGATTTCATACCTCAAATGGATGGCGACCTTGGCTTACGAGAGGGCGAACGGGTCACGGTGCTCGGCAAACTGGATGACAGTTGGTACAGGGTACGAAACTCCAACGGCTCGAGCGGTCTTTGTCCAGCATCTTACTTGCAATTGTCAGAATGTGATACTTCCGACTCTAACGTAGAACACTTTCAACGTCAGATGTCTCTTCCAAGCTGGTCTCGGACACCCAGGGGAAAACAACACGGGAATTCTGTTTTTATAAAATATTCTGACGATCACGGCATTCCTAAACTTAATAACAATCTCACCTACAAGGAATCGTTTCATCCCGAAAGAGCGTCTTCCGCAAATCTTTTCGGAGTACATGATCCGTTTGTGGTTTCTTCACCTTGGGTGCAGCCATTTTCAGTACCCAAAGAGCAGCTCGGGATCGATAAAAAGCATCCGATATCGTCCTATCTTCAGGAATCGGGAAGGCGCAATTCTTGTCCGGTATCAGCCCCTAAACGTTTGCCACCACCCAGACCACCTCCCTTTGCAGTTTCTTCTTCCCTGGGCTCACCTAGAAATGAAGGAAAAGTTCAGGGTGAGTACGAAACTCAAATTTTAATCTTAAATAATGTAGGCCGTAACGATAATTACTGAATTGTTTTGTTTCACATACAATGTGCTATGAGTAAATGATTAAAATTATGACTTTTTTTAAAAACGTTTATTTAAGAGCATGCCAATTAAGTGGTTGTTTAAATATATGCAGTTTAATGCAAGACAATTTACTTTTTTAATTTTTCGAATTATCACGGTGCACCGTTAGTTTTTTGTTGTTGATATGGGCTCTAGCTGTCTCTTTATATTATTTTTTAAAAAGTTATATTTTAAAAATAATTTATTCCATGCAAGGCTTTTAAGTGGTTGTTATTCAAACAATGCCTCATCTCTTTATTTTAAAAATAAGATAATTAAATTCGAACTAGTTTTGTGTGGGAATTTTTTGGGGACCCGGCCTCTAGTATTCTACATGTACAGTACATTACATGCATGTACAATGTAGTTCAACCCCTAGCTATAAACTTGAAAATCTCGATTTTTGATGAAAATAATTATGGTTACTCAAATCTGACATAATGTATATTTTTAAAAATATTGTTTTGATCATTTTGCAAACTTCTGCAGCACATCTGTGTATAGACACTGGTTGAAATACAGTAGGCTGTACCATTTTACTGTGGCTATGTTTTTTTAGGATATAATCAGCTGTTCAAGTTTTATGAGGGTTTACGGTTAACATGTTTATTTGGTGGAACCATTTTTGAACGTTTTACAAAATATGCACATTAGAATAAAAATGAGCTGCCAAAGCTGGTCATAAATTGGCAAAATTGCATGTGACAGAAAGTCAATAAATTAAATTAAATGCCTTATCTTCATTAAATCCATAACACCACTGCTAGATACACGTACAGTACCTGTATTAGCACTATGGCTATACTAGTATAGTATATTCTTATCATTATGTTATTTTTTTCGACCCAATTGCTTTATGACCGACAGACTGTCGGTTATCACTTACATTGTACATGTACCTTGACAAATTGTTAACGCGGTATCTCTAGCCTAGACAAACTGTTTTGATAAAAAAAATTCACATTTGTAAATTAAGAAATTACGCTAGTTTTATACCTTGCTTGAAGGTGATAGTTCCTTGACCTTATCAGTAAACAATCCCAACAATCTGAAAATTTATTTTTTCCCATGTTGCTTGCAAAGAATTAAGTTTAATCGAGGTCATCCTCGCCAAAAAATGATAATTGTGCATGCAAAGTCCAAGTATTATGCTTGGTCAAAGGATACTTCCTAGTATCAATTCCTCGAAAATCATGCCATGGAAGTAACTCATTTCTTTTCCTATTGACTAGACAAGGCTTGGCCAACCTCATGAAAGCACATGACTTTGTTGCCATGGTGCTGCTTTAATGATTGCGCTCAAATAAAAAAATATTTTCAAATGCCATCCCACTTGGCAGCCATCCAAATTATTATAAGGCCAGCTACGTACATAACCACGCAAGTTTACTTCTGCATTTTAAAATACAAGGACGTTGAAGTCAACATAGTCAGTGCAGTAGTTTCAGTGATATTATCACCTTCCTTGAGCCGGATAAACAAGGATTTATAATCATCAGATTGACTAAACAGTTTTCACGAACAGTGCAACAGTTTACATTACTCGAAATTTGATTTTTTAGATCATGTTCGTGTACCCCATCGACCTGCTCCCCCCATTCCTGTTCGTGCCAGTCGACCCGCATCAGGTAAGCCAAAATCTATAGCATGTCATTGTAAAATTTCACAACTGCAGTGAATCAAAATCAGCTCGTCGTCAATTGAACTTATTGAATTTGTATTTTGTAAATGCAAATACAGCAGTAGTCACTCCCACCTTTCGGCATCAGCGCACAGAGCGGAAGCTGAACAGAAGAGCAATGTCTGAAGTGGGGACAAGGTGCCCTGGCCCAACTCTGGTAAGTTGGTATGCTTCTATCGATATGTGTGCCCGTGCCAATTAGGTCCTTTTGCCAGGAAAATTAGTTACGTACATCTTCTGAGAAAGTTGTATTCTAATTTCAAAGTTCCCATAGTGATGAGCTCTGATATACTCCCATATATAAAAATTAATGCTAAATGACAACTATGCATACCATAAGCCTTTTTAAGTGCCCAATCATCAGAACTAACATTTGGTTGATGCTTGTATTTAGGTTGCCAACTCGGAAATTCCAATGGAGACCGTTCAAAACGAGGTAGAACAATGCCAACTGCAGCTGCGCAACCGGGCCGATTCAACGGCTTCCCTATACGATTCAAGGGAAAGAAAAATCGAAAAACGAAAGCTAATTCTGGATGAACTTTTGCAGACGGAAAAGGCATTTGTTCAGGACATGCAATTTTGTAAGGACGCTTTTTTGTCTAATCCCGAGGAATGTATGGTAAGTTTGCATTCAAACGAGTAATTACTATCCGTAAGTTAAAAAATTACAAACGCTCGATTTTTGTCCCGTAGAACCATGGACTGAACGTTGAAGCGGTTTTTGGTCAAATAGAGCCGGTGCTCAAAGTCAATACGCAACTTTTGAGTAGTTTACAGGATGCAATGATAGGCCCTGTTGAATTTCAGTCTATAGGTGAGTTGAACAAAATGCATGACTGTATCTAACGTTACCGCTTTATCTAAAATTTAAGAATTTTGAAAAATTGTGGATTTAGTGATAAAAAATGCTGTCCTCCATAAATAATGTTTCGAAACTAAATACGCCCCAAATAAATATGAATTTCTGAACACTATTTTTGTTTCTACCTCAATTGCAGGGATTTGTTTCACCCAGATCGCACCAGAAATGAAGAAAGTCTATAGCGATTATTGTGCCAATCACAACGAAGTTATTGTGTTATTGGAAAAGGTAGGTGCTATGACGTTCAGCGTTAACAAGTTGCACCATCGATAAAAACTGTTTAGCGAGATAAGATAACCCAATGAGTTTTTCAACATTGAACAGTATGAGACGAATGAGGAAATTTCCAAGTTCATTCAAACAAAACTGGGGCGTGGTGCAAATCCTAGCTACTTTAATTTAAGCTCCGTTCTAATCAAACCCGTGCAAAGGGTGCTCAAGTATCCATTATTACTTAACGAATTAGTGAAGGTAAATATTGCATTCTATTTAGTTGCATTTAAAAGTCACCCACGTACAGTATGAGAAATAACATGCATTTTATAACTAACCACATTTCAGACAACCGAGGAAAATTTTCCAGACAAGTTGGACCTCACATCCGCTCTAAATTCCATGACAGATGTAGCCAATGAGATTAATGAATGCAAAAGGCGGAAAGACTTGGGTAATAATATACTACATTATAAAACATGTGGCCAATCAATTATTTCAATTAAATTAACCATGCTAATTAAATTGCAGTGGTGAAATACAGGAAAGAAAGCGACGGTGGTCTGACGGCAAAAATGTCAAAACTAAATCTCCATTCAGTAGTTAAAAAAGGTCATCGTATCGGGATGAGACTTTCTTCGCATCTCGGCCTGGTTTCAGTGGTGAGTGCTTCAAGGGTTAAATTAGCACATTTTCAAACGGTTCTAGGAGGAAAGTTGCATACAAGAAAATAAACTCGGGGTTTATTAGAGACCCGGTGCTTATTATTTTTATTCCCTCAAAGTTGCTATCAATAAATAAAAACTTACCAGATACAAGCATCTACGGTACCGGTATTTTTTTGCCTGATAATTCAATAATAAGGGAAATCCACTATGCACTGCACAAATTTATCAGAAAATATGAGGCACGAGCACTTGGGGAATTCCCCTAACACCCGGGGTTTATTCGAGACCCAGGGTAAATTAGCAATTGTGCTTGTGAACGGCTCAGGGTTTAATCGAGTATTTATGGTGTTAAACCCAAATTAGCCAGATATTGCCAGAGTTTTCTCAAACATATATAAATAATTGGTTTATCTTCAACAGACAAAAGACCATGCCTTTGATGACACTGAGCAGAAATTTCGTGATTTGGAAAAAACCATCAAGCAGCTTTTAAAAGATGCTGATACTTTTCACAATAATTTAAAAGTGGGTTCACAGAATTTAAGATGCCAATTCTTTTATTTATTTGCGCTAATTTTTATTATGCATATGTTTCAGGACTGTGTAATATCGCAATTTCAACTTAGCGAGCACATTGGGGACTTTTACGAAGAACGGAGGTGTCAAAAGGACGTGGACAGTTTTCGGACGATTCAGAGAGATGTCATGTCAAATATATGGCCGGAATTTGTAAGTAGCTTTTACGAGGGTAACCTCTAATCAAAGCTATGAGAAATTCGTATAAAGTATCTCATATGCTATTCAGGAAAGAGTTTTTGAGAACAAATTAAAGAAACCTTTGACGGACCTTTTGCATCTGTATGAAGGCCCCAACAATTTAATAGAAAAACGCAATGACAAACTACTAGACTATGATGGTGCTTCCCAGCGTTTAGAAAGAAACAAGGATGTAAATAAAGGGAAACAAGTAGGTTGTCTAAATAACAGTTATGACTAATGTGTAGAAATGTTTCGTTTTTAATCGTCACGGATGATTCTTTTCTTAAATGTAGCTCAGAGATGAAATGGAAATTACGAAAAAGGACTACGGCGCTTTAAATGCTCAATTATTAGAAGAACTGCCAAAACTAACAGATCTGTCTATTGCTGTTGTCGCCGAATGTGTCGCCGCTTTTTTGTACGCCCGCAAAAAGTTCATCGGGATGACGGCAAAACACCTCGTTACAATGACGGAAGAAGTGAGTAAATGGGTATTTGTAGAAATAAAAGTAGCGCTAAATTTTAGTTTGCTTATTTTAATGTGTTAAACTATCAAAATATATGTGGGAAACTAATAAAATATGGTTACCTGTTTTCATTATTGTAAAATAGGACACAGTCATAAATGTTTTTTTATTTGCCTAAAAATCAGGGTTATCACAATAATTAGTATTAAAAAATAGACAATTCATGAAAAATTGTCAACCTTTTTGGGATTTTTTTTCTGCATTTCAGGTCCCGAATTTGAATCTGCCCGACAAAGATATTCTAGATTCTTTTACGGAAAGACATGACGCTATTTTGGAGAAGATGAAAGACAACGGCATGCTTGTCCTTCAACCAAGTCCCCGGATGGAAAGGACTACAAAGGACAAAAAAACTCACTCAGAAAAACATAAATCCACTTTGAGTATTAGTGCATCAGCCTCACATCAGTTGGTGAGACGATTAACGAATTTAACTGTTAATTTCTTAAATATATTAATATAAGAATTGGTCGACAAAATAATAAAAATTGTAATAAGCAACATTATTTACTTTTTAGCAAATGCAAAGCACTGGTCAAAGAGCCTATCTACAAGGTCGGTACAGTGCCGATCAATTATTCACGGCAACGCAGACTTACAAATCTGCAAACGAATCGGAACTATCTTTGAGAGCAGACGAATTAGTGGCAGTTATCAAACAAAAGGATCCTATGGGAAATACAAACCGTTGGTTCATAGATAACGGAGTCGATAAAGGGTTTGCGCCAGCACACCTTTTAACTCCACAAGTGCAACTAAACCTTCCGCAGCAACCAATTGTGAAACCACCCGCATCGCCAGTGCTTCCAAGAAATGGCATCGAAGCGATTCCGAGCGAACCGCCGCCAAAATACAGCTATTATGATACCGTGCCAGAAGAAACGGATACCCAGTTACGAAACGAAAACACAGCATGGATGGTGAGTATAAATACAGAATTCACTCAGAAAAAAAAATCTACTTGGAAAATATTCGTAGTTACTCCTGAATCGGTTGGGGAAATTTCATTCCATAAGAAATTATGTATTATGAACAGTATACATGTATTGTGGTTTCCAACCAGCTTCCAATTTGAATATGGTAATATCTGGTTGTGACAGAAATCAAACTTAAAAAAAATATTTTTCTTTAAACCAGATTTTCATAAATGATAAAAACCTTTATGTCATTAATCTGATCAACATGGGATATGAAATCTCATTTTGGATATGTATCATGTGATTTTTTTATTCATTGTATTAATGGAGAGAGCAAAATTTGTTTCATCTTAACTCTCAGGACATTACGATAAGTAAAATGGATCAAAGTCATGTGATGCTGGGCTTGCATCTGTAAATGACATAATCTAGCTTCACGGCCACAAACAAACTTAAAGATTAATGTACATTTATTAAATAATAGCAAAAATATTAGATTTTAAAAAAATCTGCTTGTTTTTCATACACTTGCATGTACAAGTTACATGTATTAATTCGCTAGTGTGGGGCGATATTACTTTTACGGTACATGTACCTAGTGTTATCAAATTTTAAATTCTGTGATATATATCTTTCTAAAAATATTACTTTTAAATAAATAATTTTTTTTTTAAATTAAGAAAATCGACTTCTGAATTGAGAAATTAACTTACTCTTAAAAATGCTAATAGTAAAGCAATTACCTCAGTCTGAAGGAATTGAATACCATCAGATATTCATACAATCTAATTATTCTTTTCATAATTTGGAAATGGAAAATAATAGAACAATAAGCTCTGGCATAGTCTGCACGGTTTCACATTATAAGAGATTTCAAATAATGCATAAAACTTGTCGGCCTTTTGGCTGGTCTGCGTTTGGAAGTTTAATTTGACGGCTAAAATAGCTGAATGTGAATGGAATGTGGTGACCTTTGACTTTTAGTGCCGAGACTAGAAAATGTTGCTTTTAACATTGCGAGGTAATTTTTAGGTCGATTTCTCTTTGAAAGCAAAAGCATTGTAGACGTTTTTGCAACTCATGACAAGTTAGCAGAGTGCTTTAATTGCGCAGATGGCAAACAATTGCAGCTCTTCATGGTGGAACATAGCATTACCGCCTTCCAATTAGCTAATTGAGCATCCGTTAACTTTAACAAATCCAGGAACCCGATTTCCAAAAATTGCCTTTTGGTTCAGAAGTTAACATGTGAACGAATATCGTGTCAAGGTTTTCAATTGCATGTACTTCATACAAGTTGGCACCTTGCAAAGTATTACAATTGCAAACAATTTTTTATTGGCGTATGCTCTCAAAACGCTAAATAAAGACGTCTATTTCTCACACTTTAGCCTGACTTGACATTGTAACATGACGATATAAAACCATTCTAAAACATACATGTATGAGTGGCATATTTGCTAACACCACACAAGTTATTGGAAAAAGATGTAGCCTAAACCCTTAATTAAAGATGGTTGACAATTTCATGCCAACCTAAGGCTAACCCAAATTGGCCATTTATGGCTAAATATTTGGTTTTTCGCCGAACATCTCGGTCACCTATTGAACATATTGAATTAGTCATTTTCATGTAGATGTAGCCTATAGTCAATATAGTCTACTTTAGGAATATCAGTTGTACCCTTTACAGAAAAGTTAATCGTAAAATAGTACTAAATTGTTTCATATGATATTTTTTTAAAACAAATCAGATGTAAAAGATCACTGTCAATTTGACAAAAAATGATCATGCACTTTTGATTATTGTGAACTGGTTACATTTTGGATGCGGCATTCAATATGATTGTAAAATGATCATTTTCTACACGCAAAAAATGCAATAATTTCATGAATAAAATATGCATAAAAAATAAGGGTAAGAAACAGCGTGGAGCATGGAATTGCCTGAAAATGCAGCGTTTCGATTGGTTTCCCGATGGCGAGAATTTTGGATTGCCAATCGAAACGCTGCATTTCAAGGCCATGCCCAATGCTGTTGTTACCCTAAGCAGCAATATGATCATAAAATGTTCATTTTCATGTACCCCAAAAAAGCTTGATGTTTTTTGTTGTTCTAAAAAGGATAAAAAAAAAAACATGATCTACGACCATGATACGATTAAATGTTATTATTTTATGATAAAACTTTTTGGTAAGGGACAGAATCAAAACCAAAATTGAAAAAAACATGAGGAAGTTCATTTTTAAGCATCATTGTAAATCTGATGAACGTAGCAGCAAACAATGGTTTACAAGATTTTTTTGTAAAAATTATAATAAATGAAACTTGTCATTTCTCAAATAACTTAAGTATTCTAGTTGTGTGCCAGTTGCTGTTTAAAAAGCAAGTTTGAATTCAAAACTAGGAAAAGAGCAAAACAGGCCAAGACATGCTAAATCATGTATTCTCTTCGTGAGAACCTATTGTATTTTTAAACTTAGGTCCAACATTTCATTAATCAATCGAGTAATTATAATTTTCGAGTAGCATTTGACGTGAGTCTAAACGTTGCACACAGAATGATGATGATGTTAAACGAGCTTAGCATGCAAGCACGCACACATGCAAGTACGTGGAGCATTCCTTTCCTAAATACCATGCTAAATATTTAAGTAGCAGCCTCCATGTGCCAGAATCCTTCATTAGGTTGGATACAGGGTGTTATCCACCCCCCCCCCCCCACCCTTCCATTATGAGACCTTCATTCAGTATTCCTAAACCGGGCCCCTTGTACTGAACACTGACAAATGAGCCCTTATTCAGACCCTGTTCTTGGGGCCCATTTCTTATCTGTTGGAACCCATCTTTTGTCAGATTTGATAAAGCATTATATACAAAGTGTTTTCCACCAACAATTACAGCGCATTAAATATTGGAAATCGATTTGAGCGCGTTTATCAAATGTCTCCATCAAAAATTCCGCACGTTTGCATTGGGGCAGGGGAGGGAAATTAGAATATTGGTTGGAGGGGTTGGGGTTCAACAAGGTTTTAAGGGGCCAACTGATGAAACGAGGAACGGACTAAAAGAGGCCAGGAAGGAATATCTAACCGCCGTTAATTCCTTAATGGATGTAGTTTGTATAATGAGGCGGAAAATGGAGATATCATCTTAGATCTAAAATTCAAAACTGAAAAGTCATTGGACCGTAGCAACAAAACTGAGCAAAATCTTGTAAAAGAGTTTGCTTCTGAGATGAGGGAGGTTTCTATCTAATGTAGCAGCCTTTACTTGGTTTTAGATTGATGGAGTGCTAGCTGAAGCAAGTACTTCAGATACACTTTTGATGTTTATAGGAAATGCTCCATTTTGCAAATTGCATTTTCATTGGAGACATCAAAACAGATGGCCCTAACATATTCTGCACATTGCCTATGCGAAGCATTTTCTATATTAATGTAGCATGCTGCTCTTTTTGCATGCATATGACATGCTTCAAATTAATTTTGAATGCAAATTTCAAAACTTTGCTTTACATTCTTTGCAATTCTTCAATTTAGGTTAAAAAAAAATGTGGAAACATTCGAGGTTTGGAAATCCTCAATAAATGATTGTATATTTACTAATGCATGAGCTTATTCATTATTTCCAATACGTTTTTGCAACATTTTCATTGTGTATTTTTATCGAATATTCAGCTATCGAGATTTAACAAAATATGGCACCGTTTTTTTTTTTCTCCCAGTAGTTAATAGCCTTCGTTTTGAATTTAAAAAAAAAAACATTCAAATATGTACGATTGTTGCAAATGTCTAATTTTCTCACAAAATGAGGTCAAGCTGACCCATAATCCTATATCTTCATGCACTGCAATACACATGCATGTATGTCAGCTGTGTATGTATACTGCACTGTTCAAGACGTGAATTCTAACAATGTTAGTTGGATACAATGGATAAATCTGTGTGAAAGAATTTTTGTCATTTAACACTTGCAACGCATATGCTCCAGAAGTTCGTTAACGATAGACAAGAAATACCAAAAGCCTATTATTAAGCAGTTGTTGGCCAATTAAAAGGCTTGTTTTCTCCTAAAGAATGGTTGCCAACTCCCTTCAAACGTCTACTTGCACCTGCCAGTTCCCAGCATCACTCATTTTCACCATTTCACAAGCCCATCCAAGAAATGCTGCACAATTCCCAATTGAAAACGCTTGTTACAAGCATTCCTAACCTAACCTAATTGTTTTGCAATCCTCACGTATTGTTTGAAGAATAAAATCCAAGATATATATACATTTTATCAAGCTGCTAGCATTTGCTCATCCATTCCATCTTGAAACGTATATTCCAGTTTCTGACAGTGCTTCAATTCTATCAGAAATTATTGCTAACTTTGGAATTTTCTTTCAAAATCTGAGAATTGAGCCAGATGTTTAAAGGAAATCAAACCTTTGAAAAGCTTGCTGCAAAAGCATTTTTTTTATCAATTTTTACATGAATAAGTTTTCTTGGGAATAAAAGCAATGATGCTTGGATACCCTAGTATAGTAATAAAAAATTATGGATTTTTTTTCCCCATGGATCGTTGTCAGGAGGTGTGAAAGAAGAAAAAAATATAAATTTTAGAAGTAAGAGTAAAAATACAGACGAACAAATTTACAGCTATAGATCAGAGTTAACGTTTAAATTGATCCCAAAACATATAGATGGTTTATTTTGAGTTCAAGCTAGCATTTTGTATTCTTCGTCAGTGCTAAAACACGTTTTATGCATATATTTTTAAATTTTAGTTAGTGTTTGAAACTTGTTCTCGATGTTATTCATATGGTCCAAGACCTCTAAAATACATGTGCTATAGAATTGGTTAACAGTTCGCGGTTGTGTTTTACACCTACTCATATTCAACTTCATTCCACATCATTCGTAAACAAACAAGGCAATGTTTTTAAAAAAATATTTAAATTTTTAAGCCACTTTGAATTCCTATTTTAACTTCGCTCAGGGGTGCAACTCTTAACTTTTCACGTAAACTGTACAATTGTCTGGAAATGAAAGCTATTTTGCCTCCTACCTCGACTGCATTCATATGGAATTTATTTTAGCTTAATTTGATTTCATTTCTTCAGATTTTTAAATTTTGTAGATGCTACAAGCGCCATATAACAATTACATCGTATACACATCTTAAAGAACTGTTATTACAGCGTCGTGCATTGTTACTAAAATGCGAGAAAATTAAAACGTCGACCCCCATGAGGATACTCTTAAGAGCGAGAATATTAAAAGAAGAGCAGAATATAAAACAACTTGTTTTGTCGTTTCAGGGCTGCGATTCTAAAGAAACGAATGCAGGTCGGTATGATGAACCGAGTGACTTTTCCTTCCCTGAACTTCAAGAGGATGAAGAAGATGGGTTTGCTGTGCTGAGTATGGGACATGCTTCCAAGTCCAATGATCCTAACGTATATGGGGTTCCGACAATAAAAGTGGACGACACTGAGGTGAGTCAAAGATCAAGTTCAAACTTAAAAATTATGGTTAACATGCCAGAATGCAAGATCAGGAAGATTGATGTGTGGTACACACTGTATATGTATACCACATCAAATTATGTGATATAAATCTCTGGTAAAATGATAATTGAAAGATTTGTTTTTCATGATGCCTGTGATTAAACCCCTGGGTCGTTTACGAGCGTAACTGATTATGAACCCCGGGTGTAAAGGAAATTCCCTAAAGGCCCCTCCACACTTGAACGTTTTTCTTACGTTACGTTGCCTATAGGCTTTCTTAAGATTTTTCCTTACGTCGGGTCGAAGTCGTCTGTTAGTCGTCTGCTTAAGGCAACGTAAGAGAATAGAAACAGTT
>JAQGCC010001999.1:0-20347 GCA_034698905.1 Xestoiulus laeticollis | reverse complement strand
TGGGTTTGACCCCCCTACCAAATGGCATTTATTTGCTGACTGTAGGGTACTGAGTTGAATTGAATTGAATTGAAAAGACATTAGACAAAATTTCTTAAGAAACTTGACAAGGGAATCTTAAGACATTTCTCATTAGTATCTTACGCAACAAAAGTATCTTAAGACATTTAACAATAGTGTCTTACTCGAGAAAAGTTTCTATATATGCATTCGACAAAACCATCTCCAAACACTCAACAAAAATATCTTAAGACACTCGACAAAAGTATCTTAAGATGCTCGGCAAAAATATCTTAAGATGCCCGACAAAAGTATCTTAAGACGCTCTACAAAAGTATCTTAAGACACTCGACAAAAGCATCTTAAGATATACGACTAACTTTAATCGAGTATATTGCCAGATTTGGCCATATATTGAAACGGGTATGACCATATATGGAGGCATGTATGGCCAAATCCATATAAATCATATATGAACAATTTTTTGATATGGCGATATGTGGAGACTAGTCTGGCCATTCCTAATGAATTTATATATGGACGATTCTATGTATGCCGGGTATACGGGGGCACGTATGGCCTACGTACGCAATTAATTTCTATATACGGTTATTTTCGGATATTTTGTTCCACCCTAGAATACAGATAAAATAATCCAAGGACTTTACCAATGGTGGTGATGACGGTAACGCAGTAGAGTAGGGCCCCTGAGAAGGACCACTGGAGCTCGGTGTCAGCCTCCTTGCCGTCATAGCCCTCGTTCTTGACACCGCTGACGACGGCCGCCTCAAAGTCCCTCAACCTCTTGCCGATGAGCACCGTCCAGTTTTCCCTGTAGAGGACATTGAGCTTGAGGGTGATGTCCCACAGGTCGTCCAGGCAGCGCTCCCGGTAGCCCTGGATTTTCTGCCTCTGCTGGGTCTCGTGCTTGGCCTCCAGGGCCTCGAAGGTGAGGGCCCCCACCAGGGCGTAGCCCACCACCAGAGAGCACAAACCCACGTGGCTGAAGAGGTTGGCCAGAAAGACACGCAGGAAGTGGCGACACTTTGCCGGAGTGCAGCGCACCACCACCGCACCACTCGCAGAAGAGGATTCCGCGTCCTCCGAGGACATTGTCCGGCCTTCCACAACCGGAAGTTCAACTGCCAGCGGGAATGCAGGGGTAGGACGCTGGGAAAATCCCTCTTCCGTTTTCGTGGATGGGCGATAGGTGGAGCAACGAGAATGGGACGGGGCGTTGGGAACCCCGATTATGGTTGCGTTTCTGGGCACCGGGTGGCGCGGCAAGGATGTGACCGGACAATGCTAGTCTTGTTTCTGGCGCAGCATGAAGGCGACAATCTCAAACTTTTTGGCACTAAGAGATGATGGAAATAGGTTTCGCTTTTGTAATTTAGAATGCTGCGATTTGGTTCTTGTATGGGGTCACCTGATGGGCGGTTGACGACCGAAACGTCGTGAGAATAAATATTAATTTGGCGGTTAATGTTGAGATGAAGTACTTACTAAGAGGCATCAGAAGAGTCTTTTCAAAGTTGAGGGCTTTCGATACCACTGTCGTGTTGTACAAACTAAACTTTCTGTATCGCTACCAACCCGCTGCGAAAACAGCACTCACGCGCCAGCGCGGTTCAGGCACTTTCCGGCCTCCTTCAGCGATGTCTGTTTTTTCTCGTCGTAATCCCACTATATTTTCTTAATTTTTTCACTTTTTTTTCTAACCTGGTTCACAAGATTTTTTTTCGACCGCTTTCACCTCCTCCTCTCCAAATTCCTTCGGCTTCCGGAAGTCCATCGTCTTGTTTTCCCCATCCCTCCGTCGTTTGCCATGTTCTCAGTGTCCATTTGGAAATGAGATATTTAACGAAAAATGCTTGTTTGTTTGTTTGTTTGTTTCCCTTAGACCAAGTCCGAGTTTCACCCTACAGCGGCAGCAGGTGTCCCTCCTTCGGCCTGTTTCCGGCTGTCCATCCGCAGCGTCTTTACCGCCCGGAACATGCAGTGGTCATTTCCAACGGATCTCAGTGACGTCACTATGGTTTTTTTTTTAAGGTATCCTCTCTGCTGCTTTTTTTTTTTCACTTTTCCATTCGCAGCCGGACCTCGTGATGCGCTTTCACCGAGCCGTGGGAACTGTTTGCTTTTTTCCCTCTTCCGATCTGGGCTTTTTGGCAGCCAATCTGACCGAGTTTCTCCCAGGCTCCACCTCCTTTTCCTCCCTGCAGGTGGCGTCTGGAACGAGGGATTCCCTCGCTTGCCTTTTTTTTTATCCTTTTTCTCTTCAGATCTGCTTCATAAAATCGGTTAAATGTCAGGAGAGATTTTCCATCCTCGACGTCCTTCCTAGTCGACTTTTCTCCCTTTCGTCCTCGAGCATCTTCCAATCTTTTTTCCCAAGACGTCTTCCTCTTGTTGCTTCTTATACGTTTTTCATCTTTTTTTTTCTCCTACTTCTTTAACCCTTTGCCTCCGTTTCGTCGTCATTTTTCTTGTCGTGGATTCACCATCCATAGATTAACCAGCACATTACCTAAGGTGGATCTGAACTGCATGTTTTGCTATGGGGAAATTTTAAAACCTACTTTAAAAAAAAAACTACTTGTTATAATACAAATTTATTGGACATGTCCAACAGAGAGCTCTAAGTAGCTTATGTAACTAGCAGCAGTTATGTTGAGTTTGATAATACTGGGTTTTTTACTCTTTGAATTTGTTTGATAAAATTCAACAACATCAAATAAAGTGTGCTTTTCTTCCCGGGTGGAAAAAATAGATTTTGCCATATATGAAATTTTCTAGATATAGCTGCATCTAATATTGGCCACATATACCCAGATATGGCGTATCTAGACATATTTGGGTAGATATGCCATTTATGGCTTATCTGGGTATACATGTCTGTGGCCAATTTCGGATGTATGCATATCTGGAAAATTTCATATATGGCCATATCTATTTTTTTCCACCCTTTTCTGCACACTAAGACACTTTTTAAGACTTTTTTAGACGATCTTACCAGTCTTATACTATTATAAGAAGACACTCGACAAAAGCACCTTAATAGATTAGACAAAACTTCTTAAGAAACTCGACAAAAGTATCTTTATGCATTCGACAAAACCATCTTAAAAACACTGCAAAAATATTTCAAGATACTCGACAAATGTATTTTAAGAAACTCGACAAAAGTGTCTTAAGAAACTAGACAAAACGATCTTAAGACACTCGACAAATGTATCTTAGGACGCTCGATAAAATTAACTCATTCGACTAAATATAGGCAAGTATATTACCAGATGTTGCCATATATTGAAACAGGTATGACCATATATGGAGGCATGTATGACCAAATCCATATAAATCATATATGGACAATGTTTGATATGGCGATGTGTGGAGACAAGTCTGGCCAGACCTAATTAATTTATATATGGACAATTCTAGGTATAGCAGTATATGGCCATATTCAATTAATTTATATATGGGTATTTTCGGATATAGCCATGCATGAATTTTCATGTATGCCATATACATGTATAAGACATTTTTAAGACCTTATAATCCAGCTAGACTTGTAACAAAATCTAGTGTTTTGCCAAGCTTCCAATTGCAATTGTTATTTTGTTTTTCATTATGACAAAAAAAAAATGATATGCATTAACGATTAAGTTTCGGTAAGGGAAAAAGTCAGGAAAATTTGGATTTCGGTCAGGGAAATTGAAAATGAAAATTTTGTGGCCAACCTGGTTTTCGACGATATGAAGCGGGAAATTTGAGCTAGAATAAATTTAGCACTGGTGTGCAGTGTTTGTGTTTAAAAGATTCTTGCATTGAAATGATTAAAAGCTTCCGAGGCTTTAAAGATGGAAGAAAAAAAAAGTTGTAAAGACTTTAAAAAAAAGCTGTTATTTCAGCGCGTTTTTAATGAAATCTCGCGGCACCTGTGTTTGCTTTACAACGGCTCCTGCTGCAATTTTCGATAATTTATGGATGGAATTTTTGGAAATCCTCGAGCTTAATTGCGGCTGCATACCAGGCCGTTACTGTCAAGGCTTAATTTCGAGAATTTGATAGCGTGTATTTGCTTTTCATTTGCGTGGCCTTTTTTTTTTTTCCCGTTGTTTCGCTGAAAATATACACTCATGTTTTCTGCTGAAAAAAGATTTCTCAGCCGAAGGAATAACGTAGGTAGGCAATCACTTATAGCACCGGTGCCAGGCAGCGAAAACAACATATAGGGCTATGGCTAATCCTAAAATGCTCGTAATTGGACCGTGCTTCCATGAGTTATTAGGCTTTTATATTAATAAAATCTCTCGTTTCCCCATAGGGTCTTAGAGGAAGCGGGATTCCCTGCATTTAGTATGTGGGGAAAGATGAAAATAAGCAGCCCGGTAGATTGTTACTCTCTGCGGATTTGCTACTGTAAAACTAGGCCAAAATATGCACATAAATGCTAACAAAGTTTTATATGACTTATATTAAGACGAAAGGATTATTTCTATTGTTTGGGGTTTCAACAGTTTGATTACGGGGTGTACGCAATTCCAAAAAAGTTGCGTTATTATATATATATATATATATATAATTATTATATATATAATAATTATATATATATATATATAATTAAGAGAGTTTAAACAGGTTTACCTTAACGTGAACGTCCTCATACATGTAGACGTTGTCGTATCACGTTAAAATAATAAAGGGATTGCGCGCGCCTCCCTTACATCTAACCATATTGACAGCACTGTATGTTTTTCAATGCGTTCTCGTTAAGGTAAATCAGTTGACGGGACATATAGGGAGGCGTGTTCAATCCCTCAACCACAAACCCATTAACGTCGTCCCCACTCATGCGCATTGGCGAAAAAACAGTGCTGCCAATGACGACAAGATTAAGCGAAACCTGTCCAATCCCTCTATTAGAGGGATTAAGCAGGTCTCTTTTATTCTTAACGAGAACGATAAACACACTATTGCGCCTTCGCATCAATAAGTTGTGCGTTGTAAAAATCGTTATGCTCCTCAAAGACGTTGTGGTATCACGTTAAACTAATAAAATTGTCGGCTCTCCTCAACTACAAACCCATGAACGTCTTCCTCACGCATGCGCATTGACGAAAAATTAGTGCTGCCAAAGTCGTAAAGATTAAATGAACCCTGTCCAATCCCTCTAATAGAGGGATTGAGCACGCCTCCCTTAATGCCCCGTCAACTGATTTACCTTAACGAGAACGCATTGGAAAAACATACAGTGCTGTCAATGTGGTTAGCATTAAGGGAGCAATAAGGGAGGCGTTGCTCAATTCCTTAACTGTCTACCTTAACGTAAACGTTAAACTTCCCTCTACTAGTGCACATCAGAGGGATTAGGCAGGTTTCCTTTAATCTTGACGACATTGGCAGCATTGTTTTTTGCGAATGCTCATGCGTAAGGACGACGTTAATGGGTTTGTGGTTGAGGGGAGACCCCAATTTTATTTATAAAGGAATTGAAAGGTTTTCTTCAATCTCAACGAGAACGATAAACAAACTATTATGGATGCGCATCTATAAGTTATGCGCCGTAAATGTCGTTATGCTCATCAAAGACGTTGTGGTATCACGTTAAACTAATGAAATTGTCGGCTAAAGTCAACTACAAACCTATTAACGTTATCCCCACGCATGCGCATTGGCGCGCGATTATTTTCTGGAAGTCTTAAAATCCATTTAATTTACTTGCCTTTTTTTAGATGCTTTCCGCGTTTATTTATTTATATATAAATAATTGCATTTTTTTTTTTAATTTCCAAAACGAAACTTAGATTATTTTGCTCTCACACTCCTTATGCATTTGCACGCTTTAGCCTTTATTATAAAGGTCCCAAGTGTCAGATATGAAATTTATTAAATTTAGAGGGTGGAGTCGTTTCCCAAAAAGATACATGTCCATTTAACGGAAGATTTCCGCAATTAGCGTTATTTTCTATTGATTTTTTATGTATTTTTCTTCATTTTAGAGGCTGTGCATCCCAGTGAAAAAAAAAAAATGTCAATGCTGACGTCAGTGAGACCTTTTGTTTACCTTCTCTCGGCTAAAAGCCAGATTTACGACTTTTTTAGGGCAATAACAATAGGGGTGAGTGGAGTTAAGGCCCTGGAATTAATTTCCAGGATGAAATGGATGATGATCATCATCTGGTGTTTTTTTTTTTCTAATTGTTTCTCGTATTTTGTAGAGTCGTCTCAATATCCCACCCAAAGGTTTTTAATAGGGTCTAGTCTGGGCAAACCCAACTTTTTGCCGGAAAGGATCCTTAAATAAGGTTAGCGAATACGGTAAAGTTTTCACCGTTTGTATTAATTGTTATAACTCTGTGCAGTCAGTTTTTAACAAAACATATTAAAATTATCCGGGTAAACAAATTCCAGAAAAACAAGTCACCATAATTCTGCAGACGATCAGCAGTGTGAATCCTGCAGAATTCTAATACATTTTTTTGTATGGGCACTCAATATAAAATCCCTAATTAGGTCCCTATACAGAACAACTGTTAAAAAAGAAAACATGCATATAGGCCTATACACTAAAACCAATTTAGAAAAAGTGGTCACTATGCAGAGGCGGTCACTTTACGAGGTTTTACTATATATAGGATCGTATTATGCCCTATACATGTATGTGCTAAAACTTTAATTTATAGTCCGAGTCTAATCGATATGACGAACAGTAAATATAATGAACGCTCGATATAACAAACGCTCACTATAAGCAGTGATGTCAAATACATTTATGTTTATTTATGGGCTACCGTTGTCCACATGTAGTAAAACCTGCTAATAAGGTCCCTCCATATAGCGTACTACCTGGGAGTAGCGCACCCTCGGCACGGATCGATTTTATAGAACAAACCTCTATATATCGTATTCTCTGTGAAACGCGACAATCACGATTTTACCTGCAAAGAGCGTACCAAAATTAGGGTGCGCTATTTACAAGTTTCACTGTACATGTACATGTATAAATAAGGCCTACGTAGCACACATGACTGATATAACCCATTTACTGTCATACAAATCTCATATGGGTCACATCCAGCTTTAATTTGCAGAACCAGAAACTCCAAAAAAAGGTCAGTGATTTCTGATCTGCATGACCCATTCATCCCCTCCTCATTTCTCCTCCCTGATTGCATGATTTCGGCCGTTTTATCGAAACTTTTGTTCTAGGGTTGTGCAAACAGCTGATGGAGGGGATAACAGATCTGAAAGGAGAATTAGCCTATTCAAATATGGACACAACCAGAGTAGCTGCCAGATATATATTCCTCCGCCAGGGAAAAAATTCCGTGACATTACGCCCACAAATATCAACAGATGAGGGTTATTAGACGTTTATGACCACCATTTGGCAAACCTGCGAGACACTTTGAGGGTCTTATTCCTTAACCTCCCACTCCGATTATCTCCCCCTATTTTCATCCCCTGCCCCCCCCCCCCCCTCCTTCCCCAGATACGTAACTCAGTTGCGGAGGGTGTGTTCGGCAAACGGTCCTGAAGGGTTTCTGGGTTCTGTCATTCTGTTGAGACAACGCCCCAAAACGCCTTTTTCTGGAAGAAAATGATGAGTTTTTAAGGCACTCTTTTAGGGTGTTCTGAAAACAGTCCTTGAAAAGCTTGAAAATGCCCCGGTGGAAAAAAAATAGATATGGCCATATATAAAATTTTCCAGATATGGGCCTGCATCCAAAATTGGCCAGATGTATACCCATATATGGCATATCTGGACATATTTGGGTAGATATGCCAAATATGGCATATCTGGGTAATTGTGGCCAGTTTCGGATGCAGCCGTATCTGGAAAATTTCATATATGGCCATATCTATTTTTTCCGCCCGCTATAGGCTATGCCGCATAAGTTTTATCATATAGTCTTAGACCTTTTCAGACGAACTGCATCTGTCTTTCTGTTATAAGAAAACACTTCACAAAAGTATCTTAAGACGCTCGACAAAAGTATCTTAAGACATTCGACAAAAGTGTCTTACTCGACTAGAATATCTTAAGACACTCGACAAAATTTAGTGGAGTATAATGCTAGATTTGTCCTTATATTGAAACAGATATGATCATGTATGGAGACATGTATGGCCAAATCCATTTACATGTATATCATATATGGACAGTTTTTGATATGGCGAAATGTGGAGACAAGTATGACCATAACCTAATGAATTTATATATGGACGATTCTAGGTATGGCGGTATATGGAGGCATCTATGGCCGTATCCAATTAATTTATATATGAGTATTTTCGGATATAGCCATACATGCACATGGATCCATGTATGCCATAAATAAGATACAAATGTATATATGGCCATATAGATTTTTTCCACCTTGGTATAAAGGGGACATTTGGAGATATTCACTGAGGCTTAAGGACCTTGCAGATATTATCCCCAGGTTTTCTTCATGTTTTTCTAAATAGTCAACTAACGTTTTTTCAAAGTGTGATAAAGCTTTTTTTTATAAACAATTTTTGCCTACATGTTTGTTATTTGACGTTTGCTTCCAAGGGCAAAACTTTAAATTCGGCAATAATACTAAAAAAAAATACACAACAACTACACTCAGTATCTGAAAAGCGTTTTAACAAGTACCGGTATCTAAAAAAAACTTCTTTTTTTGTGTAAAACCTTTTATTTATGCTAGTCGACACCAGGTTGTGCTAATGCCACATCTTTGCATTCTAACCAATGCATTTTTACATTTAAAATGGCAAATGTTTAGGCTTAGTAATGTCAACGAACTCTACTTAATTTTGATAGATGAAAATTTCATCGGAGACTGAACTGTTCACAAAATTTCAGCTCTCTAGGACTTTTGAAAGTTGATTAAAAACGACCTCAAAAAAGTCGAAACAAACAAACAAACAATGAAGGGTTTTAATTTTTTCCCCTTTTTTACACAATGTCCTTGTGATTCCTGTCTCTTTCTTCGGACACTGTCAGCAGTCACATCCTCCACAGTTCCTGGTGGTAAAGGGTTTTGGAAAAGATGGTGGGGGCAATGCATTAAACACCTACAATCCCGTTCCCCCTACCCCTATTTCGGTTGTTTTATTTGGTTCCTATGAAATTGAGTGTGAACAACCGTTATGCTGTTTTACGACACTCGTCCATCTGCGATGGATTTGTATCGTATTTATTTGGGTGGCGTCCTTCACTATTTTATACTGCACGCCTATTTCGGGAGTCGCCATGGTTACCCTCACGGGCCATATACAGCTCCAACTGGGGGACGTTCAAAAAGGACGTCCACATGCGGCCATAGAGGTATTATAGAATAGAGGTTCTACTGGGCTAACGATAATAAGCCAATAGGGTATTTTCACGACATGTGTTTTTTGGCGAAATATTAACAGAAATGCTCTAACTAGAGGATAAATAATAAAAATTTTGCCATCTGATGACCGAATAAGTGTTTAAATAATCAAATTTAAATTTAAATTTTGAATTCCCCGCCAAAAAGGTAAAATCCAACATGTCTCGGCCATGAAGTCACTTACTTTGCCCGTCCTATTGCCAGCAATACAAAAAACCTTCGAATAGATTACTATTTAACTAATTAACTTACCCGTAAAATTTATTTTTTGTCTGTGAAAAGATATGTCCATCAGAACATTGTTTTTCCTATAAAATTGCACAATTTATCTGGCTATTTTTTAAAAAAAAAACAAGCAATAAAGTTTACATAAAATCCAAACGTGCATGTGCAAAAGCAATGATCGAATTCTGTCACGTGACATTTGGATTATTCTTAAAAGTTATTTCGTATTTTTTTATAAATTCCGAAAGAAATTGTAACATTTTCTCCGAAAAACGGTGCTCTTGCTGACATACATGTATATCAATTCAATTTTGCAAGTAAACTATTTATTTAAATCACGATTTTTTTTACATTGCTGATATAGGGCTGGCAGAGAAAATAGATATTTTTTGTTTGCCATATGGGTTTCGTTGGCAAAAATGATTAAAACGACGATTTTGTGTTACAATTCAAAAATACGACTGTTGTATCTTTTAATAAGATACTCATACTAGTAAATTGAAACCCCCAAATTAAATCTGTTTCCAATGCATACAACTAAATGATGGAAATACTTGGAAAACACATTTGACGTCATGTATCACTAGCCAATCAAAAAGCGTTTTAATCTTGAGTAAATTCGTTGCATTTTTTTTAAGATTGTTAAGATCTTCTCTAAATATTAAGTGGCATTTCATTTTAGACTACCTTTATAATTCTGCCACTGCAAATGGCCTTAAATTAATTTAGTGAAAATACCCCATTGCAAGTTTTCTCAATACTTTGCTAAAGTCGATATCAGATGATGGTTATCTTAAAAAATTACTCACATCAGTGACTTGTTTTCTAAAAATGTACATTTTGTGTCATAAAAATTAAGCATCAGTGATTGATTTTTCTGATAAAAATAACTCACATTTTGCAAAAACTTTTCATACGGAGTATAATTTTTCAAAATTGATTAGATTGTGATATAAATTGGATGTCATTGACTAATTTTTTTTTCAAAATTCCGAAGTTTTCTCCCCAGAGGAAAAATACATATATGGATATTTGGTTAAGGACATCCATAATGATTGATTAAGCTATATTGGAAATCCATTTAGAAGGATCAAATTGTTATGGATATCCAAGTATTGATATGCATCTCAGTGGATGAAATTACTGTGAATATCCATGACAATGGATAAAGTTATTATGGATATCCATAACAAAGACTTAAATTTTTGTGGATATCATAATAATGGATCAAAGTAAAACGAATATCCATAAGTATCCATCGGATTTTTCCTCTGGGGAAGGTTGGGATTGACCCCGAGCTAGCTGCTGGATCCCCCTAATCCATCTTTCAGACGCCGTTTTTGAATTGCCCTCAAATACTGCTGTCAGAGTTGCCGTAGTTATCGATCCTCTTTTTACCAGAAAAAGGCAAAAAGCTCCAGCTCCAGCAATAACGACATTGAGCTATAATGGCGGTAACGACTGTTTATGACCTGATGACAACAGTCTGCGCAATCGACTAATCAGTTAATTGATTCGCTAATTGCAGGTGTTTGATGAGATGATCCTTGTCATCAGGATTCGAGGTTTTGCTTTCATAGGACGGGCGGCGAGCTTTATTGGCTATTGCGGACTGATTTTATTGAATGTCGCCAACTTCTGAGTTAGAAGTCCCATGAAGGGGAATATGGCAGAGGCAAGGAAAGTCATGGAAATCCAGGGAAAGGGTAAACTGCAAAAACTACAAGGGACAATAGCTGGGATCGTCCTCCGATCGGCCATTTGGTACTGTAACTGTTGGGTGAGTATATGTATATATCTAGCACGTGGAAGGGAGGTTGATATCAGAAAATAAAAACATCAGAAGGAATTTACACTCGGAAGGAACTTTGACCTCATTTTGGAGCAAAGTGTGGGACTGAGGTAAAAGATCCTGATGAGTGTAAATTCCTACTGAGGTTTGTATTTTCATGGTGCGTCCACACTCCCGCCAAGCGACCACGATTACGTTGTGTGGACGGTACGCTCGCCCGATCATTCGCGAACCTATTCAAAATACATAGTGTGGACGATTAATTGTGAATACGGCGATTAGCCCGAGGCTACGAACAATCGCCGATTCAAAGGGAAGATCGTCCCTACACACGGAGACAAAAGCGCCACCTATCCTTATGGCGCCACCTATGTGCAGGTGCAGAAAACAAAAACCGTCTGCTAGGTGTGTCAATGCAATTAAGCCTATCTAAACGCAGGGTGACACATTTATCCACATTGGTTGGCTTACGAGTCCTCCATTTCATCACGCATGCGCATGTTGTAAATAATTTTAATTTTATTATTATTTTGTGATGAATTATGGGACTTTGTTGGAATTGTGGGTAAAATTGCCCGCATTCGCTCCGAATAGAGGTGGGCCATGACCTCAAGTTTTGCGAATGATCGTACGTGCTATTCAACGGGAGTGTGGTCGCACCATAAAATATATACCCGGAGAATTTTTTCCTCTTGGTTGGTTTCATTTTGGTTGACCCTTGAGTAAGGAGTTTTGGATGTCCCGGGTATGTCTCAAGACTTTTGGTCGACCCCGGGTATGTTTCAAAAATTATGGTTGACTACAGGTTTTTCTCACAAATAAAAACCACAGAAAACAAAAGAAAAAAATTCTCCTGGTATAAGGTGATGTTTTAAAATACTTGCTATAACACTTTTTAAATTGGAGAAAGAGATGCCTAATCACCCCCTTTCCTATGGGACATTTTCTTGACGACCCCATCGCATTTTCTAATTAAAATTCTGGTGAAAAAATAGGTAAAAATACTGTTTTCGTAGATCTAATGCACAGAGACCATGTTTTTTTATGAAAATGTCCCTTAATTTTTAAATTTAATAAATAATAATAGATTTTAAATTTGGCAGGCATTGCTCGTGGCTAAGTCTTTGATGCCACCTGGTGTCAGCTACAGGCGTTTTTCTGAATTTGAATTTTGTTACGAGGTCAGCAAATTAATTATACCAGTTAAGATGTGAATTTTAATTTTAAAACATAAATAATTTATCTAGCTAAGGCACAGATACATTTATATTAACGTTGCTTTAATATTAGGCAAAGAATCAATACATTTTCGAAACGCAATTATAAATTGCAGGTAGCTGACATCAGGTAGCAGCAACACCATACAAAGCACAAGCGAAATTAAAGAAATATATATTATTTATTAATTTTAAAAATGATTAGACATTTTCATAAAAAAACACGGTTTCTGTGCACTAGATCTATGAAAACAGAATTTTTACCAATTTTTTTTTACTCAGGATTTGAATTAGAAAATACGCTGGTCTCGTCAAGAAAGTTCCCCATAAGAAAGGGGTGTTAGTTCAATCGTAAATAACCAGGATCCAGATCTCCCTGTAAGACCCTTTCTAAAAAAAAAAGTGGGTCCACGGCGGATTTCGGGTTTTGTCCGGTTTGTTTTGAATAATTCATTTCAATTTGTGATAATGGACCGTGGAGAGTTTGCTTCGTTGTCCTTGCAATCCGAATTGCAAATCCGGAAATTCCCATTTGGTTACTACGTTTACCTGCGGACATAAAAAAATAATCAAGTGGACAGCAAAATTACCATGGATTTAATGCTCGCTGTTTTACTTTTACATTGCCGTTTATCGAAATCACGAAAATTTAAATTACTCTCATTTGATTTAAATGTTTTACTTTGGTTTTTGTGTGTGTGATATTTTCGCATTTTGGGAATTTGTAAATACACGTTATCGCGATCAGGGTGGCAAGCAAGTCGTACATTTTTTAAAAAAGTCCTAAATACCCTCTGAACAATCAAACAATTTATGAAAAATAATGTTTCAAAAGTTGTATATAGAGGGTTGCATATCACAATAAGCCTTTTTTTTTGTAAAATATTTTCCTATTTAATTTTGGAAACTGATAGGAACTAATGGAATGTACGAAGACCTATAGCATAAATATTCAATTATTTATTTATTTTTTTGTTTATGTACATGTATATTCCATTTCATGGAAATATGTTCATAAAGTTTACCAGAAATTTCCAAAATTAAATTATAAAATAATTTTGAAAAAAAAGGCTTATTCTGGTATGCAACCCTCTTAAAAACATTGTAACATAAACAACTTAAAATAATTTCCAATGAAGACGAAAAAAGTTAATTTCATAGAAACAGACCATTATCTTCCTTTCCCTAATTTTACATTTTGTCCCAAATGTTATGGCTAAAAAAATTATAATTTGGGTTTCCGTGAAAAAATGATCGTAATTAACAGGATTTTCATAACTATCCGATTTAAGTAAAATTGTGTATTGGTACTTTTAAATTGGACCACTTGCATGGTATGTATGTCTAAATAAAATGAGGTCTACATAAAAGGTTTCTTGCAACATATTGAAATTTCATTAACACAAGTGTCTCGATACAATCACAAATGTACTTAGCGTATATGAAATATTTCTGTATTTTTGATCGAATGAATTTCCGAGCATAATATGAATTGCATTGAATTACTTTCTAAGGTCCTGTCCTAGATCCCTACTTCCGTTTTCTCGATGTTATGTACACCTGCTTGCCTAACTTTTATTTGCCACTGTTTAAAGTTCTTTACAGGAATAAAAACGAAAATGAGGAATTGGAACTGTTGCCAAAGGAACGATAAGATAACTCGGGCTTGGCAGTATTTGATTATGAGTAATCCGAAGGTTTGTTAGTTTGATAAACAACCGTTTCATTTTTATTGCATTTATTTCATTGGTTGCGATAAGTATTCCTCTATGTATGATTAGTCGAGAAAGTCGCAGTCGTAGGATTCTTCGAATATCCATTGTCGTAACACCCTGAAAAGACTACTATTGCTAATTAGGCGTTGTTCTCTCATTCATCAGATTCTACTTTGGATTAACTTTGATCTACATCGGCTGGAAATAACCCAAAGGACCCCGAAATGACTTCGACGGGCACTTTGTCGAGGCAGGACATCATTGAGATGGGAGAACTACCGGATGATGTGAGTAAAAAACCGCCATTAATAGAAGTTGTACTTGGGAAATGCCATATGTAGACATTCCAAAATAAATTGGTCACGTTTGGCCCTATATGTATTTTTTTCACCTAAAAATCTTTAAAAGGCCATGTAACGGAATCAAACTGACCTTTGGCTTTTCTCTTTTTCAGTACTGGAAACGTGTTTTCGATAAGGTAAGTTTGTTTTATACATTTCTGCATAAAAGGGACATGAAAATAACATTATAGAAGCCAGGGTGGCCACATGTCAGGGAAAAAATAAGTGGTCAGGGAAATTTTCCCCAATAAAAGCAAAATGCTATCCCTGCCCTCAGTCTGCTAGCAGTTCCATCCCCAATCCTCTCGGCTGCCTTTTTTTTGCATATGAACCTATTTTGGATTATAGTCAGGGAAATTAAAAATGAAGTTTTTGTTGAAAAACACTGTGCTTTTCAGCTGGACAGAAACGGAGACGGCATTCTGAAGCTGAAGGAGTTTCAAAAGCATAACCGAGAAAAGTGGACCCCCAAAGACGTACCTGAAGAGGCCAGGAGAAAACTGTTCAGCAAAGCTGATGTCGACAGGAATGGACAGCTCGATTTTGACGAGTTTTTAATCATGGTAAGGCTTTGAGATGTAAACTTTTGTTTCTTGGTATTGATTTTTAAAAATTTTGATGTCAAGATGTTTCGTGCCGATATGTCTTAGGGTAAAAACAGCGTAGAGCATAGAATAGCATGGAGCATGGCATGGCCTTGAAATGTAACGTTTCGATTGGTTTCCCAATGGCAAGAATTTCCGCTTGCCCAATCGAACCGCATCATTTTAGAGCCATGCCACGCTCCATGCTCTACACTGTTTTTACCCTTAGTTTCAGGCGTTCTTAGTTTTGGAGCTTTATGCAGGAAGTGTTAATTTCAATAATTCCTCAGAAAGTAGCAGTACTCAATATTGGACCTCGTTTGGTCGAATATTGGAGCAATATTGGTTAAAGTGGCAACAATTGGCTAATGAAACCTATATTGGACTGATAGTGGTCCAAGCTTAATGGGCAATACTTGGCTAATATTGTGCTCTTATTTTGCATTCAATAGCGAGCCTATGTTTGGCACAATTTATTAGTCATTGTTGGTTCAGTTACATATTGGTAACATTTGAGGACCGATATTGGACCTAAATCTATTCCAATATAGGTCCATTTACTGTAATCCATATATTGGCAATTATGGATTAAAATGTTAACATTGCAATATGGTGCCAATAGTGAAAATGTGTTTTGCTTATAATTGGCCAATAATTAAGGGGCTTTTTAAAATCTTACTTTTGTGAAAATCTTGTCTTTAGAATGTGTTAATACACTGTAGTTATGTGAAGAATTTGTTTGAAAAAGGCTTTGTATTTTGAAGGATGCCGTACCAGTCCAAAAGTTTGAGTGCGTCTCACGGTGTAAATTCTCTAATGCATACTTTTTGTGCCATTGTGAATCAGGTTCGCAATCCAGAGGTAAAAAAGAGGCTGGACCAGTACGTCTTGGATGGCCTGAGGACGTATACCCAGTGGGTTGTCCCTCCTCTGAAGACCGGAAAAGACGAGGCTGACGGCACCGAATACTATCATCTATACTCCTGCTGTCCACCGCCCTTGCTCATCGTCACTTTCAGCATCGTAGAGGTATGGGCATCTTTCGTTATCATTCTTCTTGAAATGAGTTTGAACAGAAATGTTCGACAGTTTGCCCATTTTTTTGCTCTCCGATGTCAGATTGCGGTGTTTATCTATTACGGCTGTCAATTGGGCAACGTCACCGCATATGGTCCTGTTCCAATCGATTCACCCCTCATTTACGACCCGTACAGGAGGTATGAGGCATGGCGATACCTCACTTACATGTTCATACACGTCGGGTAGGTGCGATTTGTATATCGGCTTCAATAGGGCCTGAATAGAAGAAGGGTAGCGAACTAGTCCTAAAAGTCCTAAATATTCCTAAAAAAGTCCTAAATATTTTTATTAAAAAGTCCAAAATACCCTATCAAGAATCAAATAATTGCTGTAAAAATGATGTTTCAAAAGTTGAAGTTACCCCAGTTATGCAGATAAGCCAATAATTGAGCATTTTATGATAAAGGAATGATTTTTGAAACAGCCTGTTGAATAAGTATAAAACTGATTAAGATATTAAGGCCCTGGAAGGCCCCTGTAAATAGGGACCCCAGTTTTTTGTTGTTTTAGATTACGAATTTGTGCTAAAACACTGCAAAATTTTAATTTTTTCATAAATGTAAATTAAAAATAAAATTCTACATTTAAAAAAGTCGCCTTTAAGCCCCAGGCCACACTAGGCTGGAAACGCGCGTTTGGCTAGCCTCAAACAGGGCATCGAATTTAATTTAAATTCTAGAATTATAAGATTTGCACATTAATATCTCGTGCGAAAATTCTTTTTTAATTAAAAGCCTTGTTTGAGGCTAGCCAAATAGGGCATTGAATTTAATTTAAATTCTAGAATTATAAAATTTGCACATTAATATCCCGTGCGAAAATTCTTTTTTAATTAAAAGCCTTGTTTGAGGCTAGCCAAATGCGCGTTTTCAGCAAAGTGTGGCCTGGGGCTAAAAAGTCCTAAATTTTGAATCTGAAAAAGTATTTGCCACCCTGTATAGGAGAGCCTATATTTGTGATTATGCTATGCTTGAGCAAAGCCATAATGTGACGCATTAAATATATTTTTTTTCTAAAACGAAGATACCTTCACATTTTAAACAACGTTTTGATTCAAGTGATGCTGGGAATTCCCTTGGAGATGGTGAGATGATCTTTAATGTATTCCCAAAACAGCAATTTCATCAAAATTCGTTAACATTATTTAATCTGTTTAATTATCATGTTAATCTTCCTTTTAGGCAAACGGGCCGTGGAGAGTCGCCATCATTTATCTGGCTGGAGTTATTGCCGGTAAGGAATTGCACCACCTCTCATTAAATTACCGATGAGCAAATTGAGACTTGTTTATGCGCTTACGGTCCATTAGAACCTAATTGGTGATAAAAAAGCTAAGACGTGGTCAGGACTTCTGCGATCCAATTCATTAATCTTTTCCAGAAATGTAATTTCCGAACTGAAAGTTAAACCGCCGTTAACAAACTTTAAGAATGTTTGTTTTTCTCCAATAGGGTCACTCGGATCCAGCGTCATGGATCCGAATACTTATTTGGCTGGGGCTTCTGGAGGGGTTTACTCCATAATGACGGCACATTTGGCGGTACTTGTTTTGGTAAGACATGATTTTTAACATTCGAACTTTAGGCTGAACTAAACACTCCCCCTTTCCTATGGGGAAATTTCTTGACGATCCCAGCGACTTTTCTAATTAAAATTATGGGGAAAAAAAATTGGTAAAAATTCTGCTTTTATAGATCTAGTGCATAGAGACCATGTTTTTTTATGAAAATGTCTGGTTATTTTTAAAATTAATAAATAAGATATTTTTTTTAAATCGCGAGGGTGTTTTGCGGGGTCTTGCTGCCCCCTGGTGTAAGCTACCTGCAATTTATCATCGCGTTTCGAAAATTTATCGATTACTTGCTTAATATTAAAGAGACGTTAATAAAAATGTATCTGTGCCCTAGCAGGCTAGCTGGATAAATTATTAATGCTTTAAAATTAAAATACACACCTTAACTGGTATAATTAATTTGCTGAACTCGTAACAAAATTCGAATTCCGAAAAACGCCTGTAGCTGACACCAGGTGGCATCAAAGACTTAGCCACGTGAAACTTAAAATTTATAATTTATTACATTTAAAATTTAAGTAACATTTGCATAAAAAAATAAGGTCTCTATGCTCTCTAGATCTATGAGCATAGTATTTTTACCAATTTTTTTTCCCAGAATTTTATTTAGAAAATGCGCTGGGCTCGTCAAGAATTTTACCCATAGGAAATACGCATTATTTTATAGTCAAAACTGTTATAATTATTAAACAAGGCCCTACACACATTACCTATATACGCCTCTCAACACATAACTTTTCCAAAATCTCACAAAACCTGAAAACATTTTCAATGCGGCCAACCAATCGGAACGCCGCATTTTATGCTGGCCTGCCAGCATGATTTCCCATGAACACAGCCTTAGACCTAAAAACATCACCAATATGGTCGTTATCAAATTTGATTTTTTTCCCAATCTTCCAGAACTGGAAGGATATGAAGTTGCCAATCATCCAGTTACTAGGTCTTGCATTGATCATTGGTGCAGATGTTGGCTCTGCGGTTTACAACCGCTACGCGAAGGCTGGCACCGGAAATGAAGTGGCATATGCGGCACATCTCTGTGGTGCCGTCACGGGAGTCCTGGTGGGTATCGGCGTCCTCAGGAACGTCCACGTCTCTAAATGGGAGACGTGGCTCTGGTGGGCATCTATGATCCTCTTTGGAGTGCTCATCTTCATTGCTTTCATCTGGAATGCTGCCTTCCCGGACTATTTCCCTCCTTCAAAACATTAGAAGGACTTCGCATAAAACCGAAGAACTCTTTTTAACTTCCTCCCCCATTTGGCAGGAAAGGATTATAAGGAAACATCGAAGTTTGTACCACTATTACCAAAACTCTGGATCCGCCACAATATCGCCCTGAACACCATCCGAGAAATGGTTAATTTAGTTTTCTAAAAACAAAAAACAAAATGGGCACAAAAAATTGTCGGAAGAAACACTTTTCGTTTAATCGGGACAAGTAGGGACTAAAATACTGTAAATTATGTGTGTAGTACATTACAGTAAACAATACGTTATTTGTTTATGATTTTTTTTCTTGCATATAGTTTATATTTTCTGACATTATATTTTCGAATTATTAAAACGGATCACTACTGCCGAACTTACAGAAAATGCAATGGCGAAATTGTGGATAAGATCTTGATTCTTTACAAATAAGAATTTGATAATAAAACAGTTTTACCTTGCAGAGAAATTGACCGACGATTGCTACTGATTGACAATTTTTTTAAATTTTGATTTACATTTCATTCATTTGTAAAATTTCATTAAATTTTCATTACCCCTGGTAAGGCTAGTTTTTTTTAAAAAAATAAGTAAACTTAAAAACAATCCAAAATTAGATGGTAAAAATTCCAATAGACTGCGAATTGCACATGCACAAGCAATGTTGGAATTTTTGTACGTGTAATTTTGGATTGTTCTTAAGTTTACTTATTTTTTATGAAAATAGCCTTAGAAAATTTACAAAATTAGTCAATTAATAGCCATTGCCGGTCAATATCTTTGCAAGGTAAAACTGTTTTTATTATCAAATCCTTATTTGTAAAGAATCTGGATCTTTTACTCAATTTGGCCATTGCATTTTCTGTAAGTTGGGCGGTAGCGATTCATCTGTGTGATTATTATACAGTAGTAATTATTGTTTTAATGGAATTTATTAAAATGATAACATTTTATTTTATGAAATGTGCATTGTCTTTCAATTGAATTCAATTTGGGGACTTTATATAGAAAGGTGCTATTGCCTTTTTTTTCTCAAAAGCTTTTCTCTAATCACTTTCAAAGATATATTTAAAGGGTACTTACGTATTATCCTAGACTACCTCAAATAGGGATAAATAGGGATTAATAGGAGACGCCGGCCTGCGGCGCTGCCTAACCCAAACTAACCTATCCGGTGCCAAATGTTTCGTACCGACTAGGTTAGGATTGGTTAGTTTGGGTTAGGCAGCGCCGC
>JAQGCC010001998.1:0-20347 GCA_034698905.1 Xestoiulus laeticollis | reverse complement strand
TATTATAACTAGTAGTTTTTTTAAAAGTATGTATCAAAATTTCCCCATAGGAATGGGGGTGTGCAGTTCAGCCTTAAGGGGCTTTTTCTGTATATCGATTTTTAAAAAAAGGATCATTTTCCCAGACTCTCGTTATTTTTAAAATTAATAATTCTCCTTGGAATTAAATTACTTATCGATTTTCGTACTTATTTTTCTTGGGTTAGAAACAACTTCGTATCGTGTTTTACGAACTATATATTATCAATTGCTCTATTTCATTCAGGAAAATGAAGTTGTTAAAAAAAATGTAAACATAGGAGGACATTCAACCTGATCTCAATACCATTATGTTTTATCCGAACAACATAAATTTAATCACATTTTCATACATTTCATTCTTTCGAGTAAGTCTCACCTCTGAAACATTTTTGAAAATTTCACCATGGAGTCAAAATCATTTCAGGAACTTTTAATCAAGCTCGTGTTGAATTTTTACGATTTCTCCGAAATTTCCGGCGTTCTTTACAAGTATTATTTATGCCATCATATCTCGTTCATGATTTTACCTTTTTATCCGATACTATTTCTGGTTAACAAAATCGTGGAAAGTCTTCAGAGCATCCACGGAGAACAATTCAACGCCATTTATTTGATTCTCGTGCTTTGCGGCGCGCAAATTTCACTCGCCACATTCTGGTTTAACGGCAGCGAAATGAGAAAATTTAAAAACTGCTTTTTCAATCATTTCAAAGAATTCAATAACGTGAACGAAAAAGCAGCATTCGCGAGAATGCACAAGATGTTGGTGAATTTGCTTTTTGGATGTTATATCGTGTATACCACCGCTACCGTCTTCACGATAATGCGGATTTACATCCAGGCAGAAAACGATATTTGCAGATTTGAAAATCAAACCAGCAGCGGTTTCATTTTCGAAATATCGGAAAATAACAAGGAGAATCCGACGTTGTTTCTAACCGAAGTTTTTACCGTTGCCGGTATCGGTGGTTACTGCATCACGATACTCGTTATGAATTTATGCGTCGGGATGTACGCGGTAATCGTAACGAGATGTGCCCTCATGAACATGTGCAAAAAAATACAAAGGGCCAAAATTGAAATGCTGAGTCCGAATACCGAAACCCTGTGCGATTTGCAAAGCGAGCATTTGAGTTTGAAAAAAATAATCCAAATTGCCGAAAACATCGGATCCTGGCTGTTCTTCGTAATCAATTGGGAAATTTTATTCGTCATCATGAATGTAATTCGACTGATGAAACTAGACCATCGAAAGAATGAGATTTACATGTTTATGTATCTGTTTACAATATTTGCCATTGTATTTCAATTTGTTATACTGACACTTGTCGCTGAAATCAACTTAATGGTATGTACATATTTTAATTATGCATGGCTTTAAACCTAAATAGGAGCTCATATGCCATTCTTCTTCACTTTTTTATTCAAAAAAAAGTTACTATAAAAACACAATGAAATATTTTAGCGATTGTTGACTATCAAACAAACGAAGTATTCTGAATATTGTTTTCACATTTTTAGTAAATCAAATTTTAACAATTTTTCAAAAATGGAGCACAAAGTCATCTCGGCCTGGGGTGACTTTAGCTAATGTCTAAAAACACAGTGAATAAAGGGAATAATCACGGAAGTTTATCGGAACTAGTTTTCAATGAATACAAATGTGAAATGCCAAATTCAGCAAATAAAAAGTTGAAAACAAGCCTGGCACAGCACAGTTAGTGATGTCATCTATTAATATATCGCATGATTTGAACAATTAGATGGAAAGAAGGTGAATTTGAGTCCCTTAAAGTGTTACGGACGGCAGGCAAACGTGCATGGCACTTGTGCTTGCAGTGATTGCATGCATTCAAGGGGCAGCACCGATTTCCATCCATTTAAGGCTGACCTAAACACTCAAAAAATGTGGTTTATTTAGCTGGATACAGACCAACATAACGTCACGTGATGGCGATTTAGTGTTGAAAAGTTAACGATTGTGTACAATTAACCACAGATTAAAAGAAGTTTGGAAGATCTTATAGAAGTGGTCACAAACGTCTCATACCATTCATGTCGGAGGAATCACGTACATGTATGTTTACCTCATGTCATTGTTAAATTTCCAATTAAATTACAGTAAAATATGGTAAAGTGATCGGTTTTTTTCCATTTTTTGGGTGGTCACCTGGTGCTGGTTTCACCGTTTATCGAAATGAAACATTTGTTGTTAATATTTTCATTCACAGATGTTGGACTCACTGCAAATGGACACTATTTATTCATATCTTAACCCTGTTGGCTTTAGCATCTGGGGATTCTTCTTTATTGAAAAAATTACAATCATAAGGGTATGTCACCTAAACCTTTACATGTACATTGTACATAGTGCATTAATTTATTTATTTTTTGTAAATTTTATATTTCTTGAAATTCCAGCTCGCGGAGCAATGTTTGTTATACGCTCTTACGATGTATGCTCTCCCTATTTGATTGATTGCGTATCAGCATTTAACATTATATTTCAAAAAAATAATAATTACTATTTGTGAACGTTTGATAATTATTTCATATCGTTTTCTTACGTTGAATTTTATCATCAATTAATGAAAAACAAGGGTGGTGGAGAGGAAGAAATGGGTGGTTGTTAGGAGAAGAGTGTGGTGTAAATTTATTTGTGGTAATTTATTTTTAAGAAACCCAAATTACAACTTTTTAGCCGTAACACCATGGACAAAATGTTGAATTAGTTAAAGGTCTGTTTGTATGAAATTAACTGTTTTCGTCTTCATTGGCAATTATGTAAATGGGCCGTCCATAAATGACGTCAACAAAATTCGCCCGAAAATTTTACTTTATACAATACTCCGCGAAAAACTATATTAAAATTATAATGGTAAAGTAAGGCTGGAAAATTAGAATAAAAATGAATTATGCGGCAGACTGAAAAACTCATCGATGTTTATATGAACGTTTTAAAACAACAAAAAATGCTGATTGTAGTATATACAATCTGCTGACACGTGATTCTTTTTATATAATTAACGTTCTATAAAATAAACACGTACAGGCATCCTGTTCCTGATTGTATACTATAAACAGCATTTTTTGTTACTTTAAAACGTTCAAATAAACATCGATGAGTTTTTCAGTCCGCCGCATAATTATTTTTTTATTTTTATTTTCTAAGCTTTCTTTGTATTCATAATGTGAATTTAGTATTATGCACAGAGTAAAATCCATTTGTAAATAAATGAGAAGTTTGATACATGGTCATCAAATAGCTTCATATTCCCACCTGAGTTTTTTTCAAGAACGTTTCAGTTATAATATTTGAATATATATTGCATGAACATTTTGTTATTCTTTGAGCCTCTTTCTAGTTAGCTGTTAAATTTCCGTAGCTTTTAAACTTGAAAGCATGCTGAAGTTTGTTATTTGTATTTTTGTGAAGAGATTATCGCAATAAAATTTGAGCTAAATAAATATCAAACCTACTTTGACAATCCAATTTGTTCGATAGGCACATGAAATGCTTTTGCTCAGAATGCGAAATGGATTATGTCGAATCAAATGTTAGGCAAATCTCAATGGAGGCCAATTCAAATTATTTTACCTTTAAATGCTGATATTTATTACAAAGCCATCCAAATTTAACTTCAATTAAACACAAATAAAAAATGTATAAAAAGACAGAACGCATTCCAAGCTTATTTCCGGAACGCCATGCAGCACGTGCATACGTGTATGATGAATGCACGTGCTGCGTGAATTTTCTTCCGTTGCTTAAATATATATATAGACCAGCAGCTATTCCTAACCATAAATTTATACGTAGTTGACTAAATAATAAGATTTAAGGGAAACATTGAAAATTCGTGTTTGGACATGTCGAGAAATGGATTTTGAATTTCCCTGGTAGTAAGTCCAACCGCACTACACTGAGCTAGGAAGTTCGTTAAACGTTCGCCGAATGTGTGGCGCTGCAGTTCTAGACGGCGCTACAGCTAGCGGCCTGCTTCCTGCTTTCGTAAATTCGCGAAATGGCGGGCCCCGTGGATTCCAAAAGTGGGAAAAGGTCGCGAATTTCAGAAATCGGCGACAATATGATCGGGTAAATGTTTCTCATCGTTATCCATTGTTACCTAGGTATCTTTTGGTACTCAAAACTATTGTCATTTCCAGATCCAGCAAGAACCTTTGGGTGCTTATCTCCGGCGCCAGTGCCATCACCTCGAAGGTACAGTGCTTTACAGGCGGGCGAACATGTTGGTTCGACATAGCCGTCAAATCTGATACTAATATACATGTAAGCAATTGAGGTTTTAAAGGATGCTTGATGAAGAAGTCTCTGCAGGACTCTCTGCGAGTTGACTGCGATCAAATGTTAACAGAGCGCTGCCTCGAAATGTTCGGGTTGAGATTATCTTCCAGTGGGTCGGATCTGGCTGGTGAATGCTGTAAAATCGCATGGATTGTGTGTCCATGCCATTACCATCTGGGAATCGCTCTGTTCACTGGGTATTTTAATGTCGGATATGCTGCCGACTGGTTGGCCGGTGAATAGTAATCAGCTTTGGGATCCGGGAGATGCGGGGAAATCTCATGTGCCGGTTATCGGGATTTGTTGATGAATGTGGGGGAAAAGACAGGCGATACTCAATTCAATTGAATTCAACTCAGTACCCTACAGTCAACAAACGAATGTCATGTGAGCGAACCAGAGTTGCGTAGCCAGTTTACGCCACATTTTATTGACGTTCACGAAATATGCATCCGGGAAATCTCAGTCGTTGGTTTTCTGCCTTAATAATCTTAGTTAAACGATGATTCCAAAGCGGATTATCAGAAATGTGGACTCCCAGATACTTGACAGTATTCACGACGGCAAATTGGACCCGACCAATTTTGTAACAATTTAATGGGTTCTTCGTCATGCCTCACAGATTTTCAATCGTTCGTAAGTTAGGGTTGTTTGAGGTCCTATTGTATCATCCTTTAAAATGGTAGCCCAGCCGTCCTATATTTCCTATAAATTCCTATATTTTTGATGTCCTATATTTTCATTAACTTTTGTATAGGATTGTAATAACCAGGGTGGCAAACAAGACCTAAAATAGTCCTAAAAATAGTCCTAAATATCCTCTGAATAACCGAATAATTGTTGTAAAAATGATGTTTCAAAAGTTGTATTTACCAGAGTCCAAGTGATGCAGATAAGCAAATAATTGTGTATTTTCTGATAAAAGCATGATTTTTGGAACAGCATGTTGAATAAGTTTAAAACCGATTAAGAACTGGCCCTGGAAGGCCCTTGGCCCCCCTGTAAGAAGGATGGGAGCCTTTTTTGTAAGTTTAAATAGGGACCCCATATTCTTTTTTTACAAATTACGAATCCGATGCGCTAAACACACAGTAAATTCTGTCCTAATTTTGGCATAAATGCGAATTAAAAGTAAAATTCTATAGAATACATTTAAAAAAGTCATCTGAAACTTTTAAATAGTCCTAAAATTTAATCTAAAAAAGTCCTGAATATTTAATAGGATCAAGTGTTTGCCAACCTTTGTTGTAACTCCTATATTTTCGAAGAGAATGTCCTATAATTCCTATATTTTTATACCTAAGTGGCTGGGATACCTGTAAAAATGAACGTGTTATATGACCGGATGCTCTATAGTGTTCAAAATTGAACTTTCAATCAGTGATGAAAGTTAAGTTAAACCGTAAAACGTGAAGAAAATGCAATTAAATTTGTAAAACGTTATTGAAATAACTAAATCATCCCATCATTTAATAAACTGAAACTAATACTGAAAGCAGAAAAGCATTGAGAATTCCCACTCATTACCCAAGTTTATCTCATAAACTAAGTTTAAGTTACAATTAATTGTACTCCTATCAATTCGATTTTATTGGTTCAAGGCATTACAATATTAAAATATAATAAATGCAAAATGGTAAAGGATGAGAAATTGAATAAAAAAGATGGCACAACTAGTTTTTCATTAATTCAGGAATTAATGTAGTTGATGTTTTTTCTGGAAACATCCTTCCATCAATAGCCTAACTCAAGATGGACTGACTTAAGCACACGACCCTCTGCGAGTTCCCCTCGGAGTTCGACAAGTCAAGCCAGTAGCACATCCTCCCAATTCTCCCCAGTCTCCTCCGCATATTTGACCACGACCCTATAAAAAGATTCACTTTTTGAAAGGAAATTCAAGGTGTTTGGAAAGCTGACTACTTCTGTATAAAATTATAAAATTTGAAATGCACCGGGTTCTGTAGGGTAGAGTGGGGCACATTTGAACATTTTGTGAAAAATTTTTTTCCAGCTGTTTAATTGTTTCTTTTAATTTCCAACACTATAGTTGGTTAGTTTGTGTTTATCTCTATTCCCAATTTTTTGCAAGAATCAAAATTGAATTGTTACAATGTTTTAAATCATTTGAAACTATTGAAAATTTTCAAATCTGCCCCCGTGATGGTGAGCATGCAGATTTGAACAGTAACACTAATTTTAATTAAAAACAGACAAATAAATCATATTTGAACACATTTTCTATTGAAACATGTTTATTGAGCACAAATTGAACTATTTTAACGGACATTGTATTTGTCTAGCTTAAGACCAAAGCTTTTTGGCTTTCTACAATCGCACCATAGTTAGGCTTTTATGAAAAAAAGAGGCCACCACGATCACTACAAATACATGGACAAATTTAAACTTATTTAAACTATTTGAATGTTTAATTTATGCAAAACTAAATTAAAACAAATATAAATAGGCAATTTGCCCATCCAAATGTGTCCCAGTCATGCTGTTTAAGAGTGCCCCCACATTGCATCACGAGGCTTAGTGCTTTCGACCATGTGGAAGTGTAATATCTCAAATGCTGATCAATCCATAAAATAGGCCATGAAAAGAACTAAATATAGGTATCACTGTAACCAATCCTTGTTAGAAATAGATTCCTGTTAAATATTGCCAACTTAGTATTGAAAAATGAGTTTACCTATCGTAAAAAACATGAAATTTAGCATAAGTTTGTGTTTCGGCCTTCCACCAACTTGAAACTACATCCTAATAAGTAGTTATGGTGCTGCCACATACTCACACATTTGGAATTCCTTTTAAAGTAAGACTGTCTACAATAAGCTTAATGTAGCCTACAAATGTGCCCCATGTTCAAATGTGACCCATTCTCCCCTACAGAATTAAAAACCCCAGAAATTGTTATTATAGATAAGATTCTTACCTTTGCGCATCTCTCGCAACAGAAGCAAATGTCTTTCGTGTAGCCGTATTTACATCCTTTTGGCTTTTTGCACTCAGTTTTGTCACACGGAGTGCAAGATAAAGCCTCGCTTCTGAAATCCGGTGAGAAAAATTATTCTCTCTGGTAAAGTAGTGTCTAAATCTCAACTTCTATAGTGCAAATAAATGTCCATCTTAGTCAATGCTACTTGCCTCGGCATCATCGTAACGATGACACATAAAAGCAGAAACGTTGCAGTCAAGAGCCGTACTGATGCCATCGCTGTATGATCTAAAATTATACAATTTTACAAAATTATAGGCCTACAATATAAAAATATTAATGTATTTACATGTACATTGTGTACATCTATCCAACATATATAATTATTGCATATATATAATGTATATTAAGTATTTAATACTTATAATAAAATAAATACTTAATAATTATGATGTAATTTCAATCCATATCTTAGGCCGGAATTCATAGTCGTCGAATATAAGCACTACTTGTGTGTTAAAAGTATACAAAAAAGTACTGGTACTACTTATACGACTATGAATTCCGGCCTTAGTCAAAAGTATATGTATAAATTATATACAAGATATACTAGACAATATGTATAGCCTATATATTATAAACTTCATTTGACTAAGATATGGATTGAAATTTAATATAATATAAAATAATATTTTGGATAGATGTACGTCTATCAAAATATATTATTGCATATATATATATATATATATATAACATGTTAAGTATTACTTATAATAAAATAAATATCGTGTTAAAATAAAATTATATACAGTGTTAAGTTATAAATAACAGGGATTAAATGAATTTAATTAAAATAAACTCACAATGTGATAAGAGCTTATGTAGCACATAATTGTTAAAAATTGACACGGTCATAGGTTAATAAAATACACTTCTAATTTGGGTGGATAAAGATGGGAGGGGGGGTCTCGGCCCTGCTACCATTGCATTGCGTGAGATTTTTTGCAAATCAGGTGCAAAATTAAACCCTCCAATTTTATTTAATAAGTTCCTCCAATTTTAGTGATTAAAATGTGGACATTAAATTTTCTCCTGAATTTTTTCCAAACAATTACATTTTAATTACACATTTTCTAGGATAAAAGTATCGATTTGTTACACTCACCTCGGTCGCTGGAGTTCCTTGTAAACACAAGTAGTTTCTTCGCAGGATATTTATACTTTTATAAGTAAGCTCGAATCCGGAAAGGTTTTCGCAATTCATTATCCGCATCCTGCAATCACCTTGTCCGGTTTTTTGTTTATTCTGCCAGCTAAAAAAAATACTTTCGCTGCGACCTTGTTTACCAAAGTTTGTTGATCTTAGTTCATGTAAAAGTGGCACGTAAGAATTTCCAGGAATCTCAAACTTGGATGTTAATGGTACGTCCATAATGTACCATTTCTATAGGAATGAATTTATTAGGGCTACCGACAAAGAGGGTGTATTTAGCCACATTCAAGTGGTCATAATTTCCCCCTTTTCTATTTAATTCTTCAAGTTATGCAATATATTATTAGAGGACACCACTAACTTTGTTGTGTGATGCTTGTTTTCAACTTCTTATTAGCTGAATTCTTTCATATCACACCAGCATTTTGATAACAGGAGATTTATGGTTAAAAACGCTATTGATGCAATTTTATTAGAATTGTTGTTAGTTTATATATTCGTGAATATGTCATGTTGATGAAAAAGTGAAACTTTGACATTTTGGGTTTATCTTTCATGTTGTTTTGCTGTAATTAGCGAAATTTGCAAGAATATGATTAAAGTTTTGTACATTTTCTTATGAAACTTACAGAATTTGGTTTTTTTCTCAACATTGATGAAATTGATTTTAAAACGGTTGTTAAGTTTCATCTGCAAAGAAAATGGCTAACTTTAAAAAATTTTCAAAATTTCCATGCCATTGTTAGGTTTTTTTGTGGTGATTTTGATTGAGTTTAACTACTTTATTAAACTAATAAGTTCGGCATTCACTCTGAACACTTTATTCAGGATTATTCAATTTATTCGCTGTGTTTTTAGACGTTGGCCCAAAGTCACCCCATGGCCGAGATAACTAATTGGTGCCACGTCACTTTTAAAAAAATATCGGGATATTTTGATTTACTAAAAATTTGAAAACAATAATGTAGAATACTTAGTTTGATAGTCAAGAATATCTAAAATATTTCATTGCACAATTGAGCAGATCCCTCGAGCACCACCAAAAATTCTTACGTTATTTGCCCCAAAATGATGTCACTATATCCTCATCTTAGAAAGTATTTGAGATTCATTTGGAATATAAAATCCACCTGTATTGTTTACCAACTGAGTTAATTCTACATGTCCGCTATCATATGTGCGGTCGTGTCTCCAACACGCGAATGTTTTTTTTTTTTTAAATGTTAACGTTAGATATTCGATCACCGTTTGTATAGTATCCGACTAATCCCAGCCGTCCTATATTTCCTATAAATTGTCCTATATTTTCATTAGCTTTTTTGCAGGATTGTAATAACCAGGGTGATAAACAAGCCCCTAAAGCCCTGAAATAGTCCTAAATATTCCTAAAAATGTCCTAAATGCCCTCTGAATAATTGAATAATTGTTGTAAAAATGATGTTTCAAAAGTTTAAGTTAACCTAAAGTCCAAGAAAATTCTGGCATATAGTGATGCAGATAAGCAAATAATTGGGCATTTTATGATAAAAGCATGATGCTTGGAACAGCATGTTGAATAAGTATAAAACTGAGTAAGAACTGGACCTGGAAGGGGAATGGGAACCCATTTTGAAAGTTTAAATAGGGACCCCAATTCTTTTTTTTTTTACCAATTACTAATCTGATGCGCTAAAAACACAGTAAATTTTGTCCTAATTTTGGCATAAATGCAAATAAAAAATAAAATTCTACTTTATATAATATAGCATACATTTAAAAAGTTACCTTTAACTTTAAATAATCATGAAATTTAATCTAAAAAAGTCCTAAATATTGAATGTGAAAAAGTGTTTGCCATCCTGTAATATAATTCCTATATTTTTGAAGAAAATGTCCAATAGTTCCTGTATTTTTATCCCTATAAGTGGCTGGAATACCTGGACTATCTGCACATTACATGTTGCTCAGCATTCAATTTTCTGATTTTTCTACTACTTTTATTTAATTCAAGGAGTTGGTTGGCACGGAACTGCAGAAAAACCTGCAGAAAATATCCAAGGGATTGAATTTCTACATGGCGCCCAGTTTAAGTTCTATCAAAAAGCTCCAAGCCGACGATAAGGTCGATGCCAAAGTGCAGACATTTATCCTGCAGTTATCCAAGTTCATGGTGAGTTAGCGTTTCGTCTGAATACCGTTTCGTCAGAAACGAATCCAGTTTCGGTTTGTGGTATTTTGACTTAAGTCTTGTACATTTATTTTATTTCAGAATCTAGATGAAGTCCAGTGTTACGAACTGTTTTGCGATTTTTTGCTTTACGACTACCGCGGATCGGAAACTTCGCTGCAGGTAATGGATTCCTGGTTTGAAAAATATAACGAATTTTTTGGATTTATGGCACGTTTATATATTCGGAACGCAGTATGCGAACTTATATTGTACCGGAAATTACCAAAGTTTTGGCAAAACATCCCAGTATATGGCCTTTTCGTACAATTATGATTGCGAACATGTCACATAAATGACTATGTTGCCATTTATGTTACTCAAAAGCTCGTGAAAATATGGCAAAATTATCAGAATATTAACAATCTTTACCCCAATTAAGCCCAGCTTTCACTAGTTTTGCATAGGAAAAGGTGGCACGGGACATTTGATATTAATTATCCAGATTTCAACATGGCATTCCTCTTCCAACAGCATCATTCTTTTCATGTTCTTTAAATTTTTTACGGTATCCTTGAAAAGTCTTTACTTTTTTGACTTGAAAACCTGTGCGAATCCTGTATTATACATTCCGCGATACTGAAGCAGTTTTTTTAATCACCGTAATGTTCACTACATTATCTTCTTCTTTGACAGAACGCTGTGTCCAATGAACGGTTCATGCAAAACCTGATGCTGCAGGTAAGCTTTATGGAGAGATGTTCGTAAAGAGGGGTTTGTGAGAAGAGGTGTCAGTTAAGAGGGGTTTGTAAGGAGAGGTGTCCATAAAGAGGGGTTTGTTAGATGTTCACGAAGAGGGGCTTTGAGAGATGTCTGCGAAGATTGTTTTGTAAGGAGAGGTGTCCGTAAAGAGGGACTTTAAGGAGAGATGTCCGTGAAGAGGGGTTTGTAAGGAGGTGTTCATAAAGAGGTGTTTCACTGTACAGTATAGTATTTTTTGAAAATATGATATTTGTGAGAGCTTGAACTTAAATAGAAATTATGTACTCACGTATGTGTATATAATTTCTCAAATTTATATCAAATTGGATTTATTCAGTTTTTGAAAAGCTTGTTTTTCCATTCCATGGTTAATATTTATTTCATTATTATCAAAACGCGATTGTTAGATTTAAAAATGCACTTTAAGCCGCGATTGTTTTCTTCTCGTTAGATTTGGGACTACTATTGCTGCGAACGGCTTTACCTGCTTCTCTGCATCAAGGAAATATTGGCACATTTTGATGATGCGCAGCATCCTTACCACGTGTGTGATTATTACGAAAATTTTGCTGTGGATCGAGCGCGTTCTATACACGCTTTGATGCATTTTTATTGTTACAGGATCTCTTCGACGAGTTTTTGAGTCTCGTCGACCAGAATAATTCTTTGCGGAGCAGCCTTTTAAGTCAGTGGGAAATGCTCGTCAAAGTTGTAATTCCGAGCAGCAAGCACCCCTCCTACTTGGTCAGTCATTTATCGGGGTGTTATAACATCTTACAGATGAATATAGTCTTATTCATTATTTATTATTTTAGATCGACACACATTCGAAAACTTTGTTGTGGTTCACGCTTCGGGAACAGGTACCGTTTGATTTGTACGCTCAGTCAAAATGCATCGTAAATTCATAACAATATAAAACCTACGAATAAACAAAAATTATGTAGGGGAGAGTGAGGCACATATGAACATTTTTTGAAAATATTTTTTTTTCCAGATGTTTAATTGCGTTTCTTTTAATTTCCAACACTATAGTTGGTTAGTTTCTGTGTTTATCTCTATTCCCAATTTTTTGCAATAATCTTAATTAAATTGTTAAAGTGTTTCAAATCTGCCCCATGATGGTGGGCAGATTTGAACAGTTAAACTAATTTTAATTAAAAACAGCCAAATAAATACCTTAACATATTTGAACATGTTTTTTATTGAAACATGTCTATTGAGCTCAAATTGAACTGTTTTAACGGACTTAAGATCAGCTGAAGACCAAACCTGTTGGGCTTTACATAATCGCACCATAGTTAGGCTATTCTGAAAGAGGCCACCACGATAACTACATATGCCATGGACAAATTTTAACATATTTAAACTATTTGAATATCTAATTTATGCAAAACTAAATTATATACAAATAAAGATAGGTAATTTTCACATTAAAACGTGCCCCAGTCATGCTGTTTAAAAGTGCCCATTGCATTACGAGGCTTAGTGCTTTCAATGACCATGTGGAAGCAGAATATCTTAAATGCTGACCAATCCATAAAATAGGCCATGAAAACAACTACATATAGGTATCATTTGTAACCAATCCAATTGTTAGAAATAGACCCCTGTAAAATATTGCGAATTTCATATTGAAAAATGAGTTCACCTGTCAAAAAACATGAAATCCAGCATAAGTTTGTGTGCAGGCCTTCCACCAACTTCAAACTCCATCCCAATATGTAGTTTTGGTGCTGCCACATAAACATTTGGAATTCATTTTCAAGAAACACTGTCTACAATAAGCTTAATGTTCAAATGCGCCTCACTCTCCCCTAAAAACTTGTAAACTCGGAGCACATTTATCGTAATTTTGTTTATCAAAAGCATGATTTTTAATATTTTTTCTACTCTATACCCATTTCAGTATGAATTGCTGCAGGCCTTGCTCATTTATTTTAACGGAAAGCCTGGAGATGCTAACTTGTTTCTTTCGCTTCTGAAGTCTTTTCGGGTTGGTTATCTCGTCGTAGCTGCTCTTTCGTTGCTCAAATTGTGTTTCGGTAAAACAATCTTATCCCTTCCTCAGGAACATGGGTTCGGGTGGCAGCAGCTCCGCACGTTTCGTTTCGATATGAATCCGGCATCTCAAGATATTTTGCAGTCGATCGGGTATTTAATTCCTACTTTCGATCCGAGTTTAACTCAATCTCTTATGCTACTATTTTCTGGTACAATTGCAATTTATTTGAAGACTATTTCGCGTTTTATAAAATAATCGTTTTAGCTATCTGGAGTGTTTAATTTTGCTGCAAACTCTAAACCTGCACACGTTGGATGACACGTTGGACGGGTAAGAAGAATACAGTTTCGAGAAGAAATTTCCGAGGAAAAATACTAATTTTATTCTTCTTCTTGCTTTCTTAGAAATCATGACTACTTCCTGTTCAAAAATAACGCCGTGTGGAAGGTAGGTGTATTTCAGGCGATTATATTGCGTGATTTTCTCTGGGCAATATCACGGTTAAAAATGTGAGCTCGTGACATCACGTCAACTCATGTGACGTGATGGTTGTCTATAGCCAGCTTTATTTTCTTAAAAAATCGTTTTTTTTTATTTTGGATGTATATTGCTTTTTAAATACTATAATGAAATCTGTTTTTGTTTTCTCTTAAACAAAATTGGTAATTTTTTGTTTCCATTTAAGGAAGTGAACACCATAATGAGTCGCCTGCTTTCTCATCGTGAGCCTTTGGGCAAGCTCGTTTCGTTGCTGAGTCTGTCTTGGGCAGTTGTTCGCTTTTACGTCCTTAGCGACGATGTTTCTAGCCACGGTGTCACCAGGGGGCTCGGAGAGTCCGCATTGCAGTTCGGAGTGTTCGACTTTCTCCATTCGTTACTTCTCAATCGCGCCTTCCAAGGCGATGGGGTGAGTCTGGCGGAGGACATTCAAATTTTCTAATACTAAGATTTTGAACGCAAATCATGACTCTGTTTTCCCTTAGCCCATCCCGTGTACCACTCGCTCAATCATCTCCCGGCTGCTATCGGCCTTGCTCTCCAAATTCGATGACAGCACGCTGGGTAACACGCAGGTGAGATGCAAGCAATTTTTATAATGCCTCGTCAAAATCATAATCCGTAATAGTTTTTAATCTACTTAAATTGCGTTTCGTATTATTTTCAGTCGCTTTACTTGACTGTCGGTAAATTGGTGAAGGATCCTAAGGTTTCGGAAAGGTTTTGGAAGCAGGTTAGCATCCGAAGTTATCTTAATTTATAGCTTATATAAAATAAATTCTAAGAAAGCTTTCTCGAGTTTTTGGTTGATTAGAATCTATGAGCGAGTGCGTTCTCAGTATTCCCAAAAACTTGATAATTCTGGAATGTCAAGGAATTTGAAACAGGCATGAAAAAAACATAGAAAGTAGGGGAGGTTTTAAAGTTTGTCCTGGAATATTTCTGACTGAGACTATGCTGATAAAAATTGCCTTAAACTTGTTAAGTTATGATTGGAAAACATTAAAAAACAATTTGGTTTTAAAATACGTAACTTTATATCTTCTCGGCAGTTTATCAATTTGATAATTAAGAAAAATTCGCTCTGAAAATGAGCTAATACAATAATGAATGACATTAATTGCTGTTGATAAAGAAATTGGCGAAGTTGTTCAGGAAGCATTTTAAAGTAGCCCACTCTTCCAACTGAGTTTTTATTATAGTTACAAATGTTTACCAATTTTCTCGTTTCAATTTTATTTAAAACGTTTTTAAAAACCTTTTATTTAACTTGGGTGTGAAAGGAGTTTGTTTCATCTTTTTTGACTAATTTTCTCACGTCTTAAAGAGCTTAAATTTTGCGCAGAGGTCAGTCTCATGATACCTTTTAATCTAATAAAGTCAAATTTTAGCACAGTTCGGTGACACAATTGTGATCAAAAATTGCAATTTTTAATGGCTCGCGATGACGTTACGAGTGCTTCGTAGCTCAACCGCACTACGTTGATTAATGCATTTTTTACGTTACAAATTGCATTAATCGACGTAAGACGGTTGCGCTACGGAGCGTTCGTGACGTCACTGTTATTGCGATAAAGGCAGGAGCGTAACGCAATGTCGACATGTAAGAAAAACCATTTCGCCTGAACAACGAAGTTTTTTTTCAAAATTTGTTGCCATTTTACTAAAGATAAATGTTTTTGCAAAGTAACAAAGCAAAAAGCACGATGTGTTAGTTTTTCATACTCATTAAAAAAATTAAAAAATGTCCTGTAAAGTCAAGAAATTTCATTCTCGAAAGAATGTCGAAAGAGTGTCCAAAAAGAAACGTTTATAACATATATGCTTTATGAAACGTACATGATTTAGTACGGTTTAATAAATTCTTTTGCAGGGTCTGGAATCCTCTTTGGGAATGCTTCTAGCCACTTCCATGTCTTACTTCCCTCACTGCTTTTGCACCTTGGTGGACTTGCTTTCTGGTCTAGCGGAGTCATCGTCGACGAGTGCGTTGAAGGTTTTCGTTTGCTTCGACGAACTGCCGAACTTTACAACCGCTCTGCTACCGGAAATGGACGTCGAGGAGCTGCGCACAGACAAACAAATGCTGAGGCTTGCCCGTGAATTCAATACTGGTAATAATATTGTAGTTTTGAACGAAAATATGGCTAAAACATTTATTTTAAACTACCTCGGTGTAATCGGAAAACTTGAAGCTTCCAGGCATCCCAGCCGTTTTATGTTTCCTATAAATTCCTATATTGTCCTATACTTCCTTGAATTGCCCCATATTTGTGCATTTTATGGTAAAAGCATTGCTTTTACCATAAAATGCACAATTATTTGCTAATCTGCATCCTTGTAATAGCCATAGCATTTCAGGGTGGCAAACAAGTCATAAAATGGTCCTAAAAATGTATAATCCTAAATATTCCTAAAAATGTCCTAAATATTTTTAAAATTGTCCTAAATGCCCTCTGAATAATTGAAAAAATGATGTTTCCAAGAAAATTCTTGCTATTATAGTGATGCGGATAAGCAAATAATTGTGCATTTTATGATAAAAGCATGTTTAGAACAGCATGTTGAATAAGTATAAAACTGTTAAAAAACTGGCCCTGGAAGGCCCTAAAAGTCCCAAAATTTAATCTAAAAACGATAGTCTAAATATTGAAAATGAAATAGTTTTCAATCCTGTCCTATAATTCCTATATTTTCATCCCTAAAAGTGGTTGAGATACCTGCGATTACCTCTGAAAATCAAATTTATTTATTTCATTTGCTAAATTTGTGTTTTTTTGTAATCAGGCACAATACACCTTCATTCAGGATGTTTAGGATACAGCGTACCGTCAAAAAGTGAGCAGTTTGCTTGTTTGTTTGTTGCAATTAATTGAAAAATGATATCGCATTTAAACGCGTCACTGAGTTTTGTTGTTGCGTTTCGCGATAACGTTTCAGTTCAGGGCCAGTATGACGTGGTTCAGTGGCAGAAAAGCGTAAGCGGCTGGGAAATCAGTCTTATGATGATGAAATCGATCATCGGTAGTGGTGAGCAATCAATTTTTAATATTAACAGGGTTCCCACAACCTGGAATGTCAGGGAATTTAAAATGGTCATGGAGAAACCTGGAAAGTCAGGGAATTTCATGCTAAAAAAATGTGGCAATCCTGATTAATGTCGATACTAGAATAATTCCCTCAAATTTTTTTGCCAAAAATAATAATTATAATAATAATAATAAAATTTGTCTCGACTAGAGCAAGTAACCCCCGGCCAGATCCGAAATGTGGCCAGTTTGGCCCGATTGCTACGCAGCGTCTTAGTCAATCAGCCGGACACGTATCTAAAGCTCGACCTACTGGTTGACCAGCTGTTCGTGGTGATCCAGAGGTAAGATCTTATCCGAGATACATATTTATTTTAGCAGGGTTCCCACAACCTGGAATGTCTCGGGAATTTAAATTGGTCATGGGAAAACCTGGAAAAATAAGGGAATTTTTTCAAATTTGTCCTGGAATTATTCTGACCGAGAGAATGTTGGGGAGAATTATGCCTTAAACTTGTTAAGGCTGTTGATAAAGAAATTGTCAAAACTGTTCAGGAAGCTTATTTATCCCAATTTTCCAGCTAAGTTTTTATTAGTTTCAAATGTTCATGTTTCAATTTTTTTATCCATTTTCCTAGGAATAAATACTTCACTATGTAAAAAATAAAGTTGTTTAAATTTTTAAGTCCTGGAAAAATTTAAAAATGACTTGGAAAAATCTGGAAAGTCGGGGAATTTCATTCTCAAAAAAATGTGGGAACCCTGTTTAAGGACAATTCCGCATACATTTTTTCGTTACAAATTCACGTACATTCAGGTTCTCGAAACTGACGAATCCTCCCGCCGACGTGATAGCCTCGGCCTTGCATCTGGCTTCCGCCGTAAGCAGCAACGACAGGTTGCTGCATATGTGGCAGCGGCTGGTGCACGTCGGATTCCTGCCGATGAATCCCGGCGTTGCCTTATCTTCTCACAAGTAGGTCTGCCGAGTTGACCGATTTGCGTTGACCAAACAAGACCCTTTGACCTCTGAAATTCAATAACAGCAATCTGGTAAACGCTGTGCCTCATGCAGAGTTGGTTTTCCTGCGTTTTCAGCAACGTGGAGTTCTCGCACGGCACCATCAATTCCATCATCTCGTCTTGTGAGTGCGTGTCGGGGGAATATCCCGTGACGCTCGCCTTCCTCAACTTGATCTCCACCTTTGTGCCGGTGAGTTGCTTTATTCGGTTTTTTTTTTTCATGATTAATGCTACATTCGTCCGTTCGAACTATGGAGTTTTTTGCGCTGTTTCTCAGGTTCTGATCGACCGAGAAGACCCGCATTTCTCGGCCTGCGTCGCTTTCATCGTTAGGGAGATCTTCCCTTCCCATTCTCGATTCTGGTTCCGCAACGTGGAGCAGAAGGAAGAAATGGCCCAGAAGTGCTTGAACGTCATCCACCTCATCTTGAGAGTCCCTTCGGTGAACTCGAGAACCAAGTAAGTTTCTCCATTGTACGGAGGGTAAACGGGGTCCCCACAACCTGGAAAAAAAACAGCAATGTCAAAGAAATTCGGGAATGGCATGGAAAAACCTGGGAAAGTCGAGTAGCTTTTAAATTTGTCCTGGAATATTTTTGGCCGAGACTACGCGGATAAAAATATGCCATAAACTTTAGGCTACGATTGGAAAAGATAAAAAAAACAAGCAAGTTTAAGATACGTAACTTTATATCCTCTCAGAAGTCTATCAATTCGATAATTAAGACAAATTCCCTCGGAAAATGAGCCGAGAGAAAAATGAATGACATTATTGCTGTTGATAAAGAAATTGCCGAAGATGTGCGGGAAGCATTTTAAATTAGCCCACTCTTCCGACTGTTTTTATTAATTACGAATGTTCTCAAATGTCCTTGTTTCAATTTTATTTAAAACATTTTTTAAAACCTTTTATTTTACTCGGATGAACTGAGTTTGTTTCAACCTTTTTGAGCTTCTTTTTGACCAATTTTCTCACGTCCTAAAGAGCTGGAATTTTTTGTACAGGTCAGTCACATGGAAACTTTTCATCTATAGTCAAATTTTAGTACAGATGGTTGAGACTATTACTACCAAAAAATCGCAATGTTTAATGGCTCGCGATGACGTCACGAGCGTTTCGAAGCGTGACCGTTCTACGTTGATTAATGCATTTTTTTACATTACAAAATGCATTAATCAACGTAGAACGGTTGTGCTACAGATCGCTCGTGACGTCACGAGTCTTGAGATGACGGCACGAGAGCTCAGAGGTGTCGATGTGAAATAAAACCTTTGTGCCTGTAAAACGAATCTTTTTCACAACTTATCATTTTACTGGAAAGAAATATCTCTGCTAAGTAAAAACAAAGCAAAAACAGTTAATTTTTCATAGTGATGAGAAAAATTAAAAAAATGTCTTGAAAAGACCTGGAAAGTCGGTGAACTTATTCTGAAAAAAATGTGGGAGCCTAGTTTCATCTTGTTGATAAAATGACGGACGAAATCACGAAGGATGCGCCTGATATAATCAAGAACTGTTTCGTGTTTTCCAGAAACGCAGGCCTGAACAAGGGTTCTGTGCAGTCTTTGGTCTTGCAATGCCTGCTGCATCAAGAGGCTGGTCATTCGCTGTTGCAGATCATCTGCCAACTCACGGCCCAGCCGACCAGGTCAGATTCCAGCGAGGGAGCAGGCGCCGAGGAAGACGGTGTTCATCAAACATTGGAGCAGCAAATCGGGTACTTTATGGACATTTAAACGAGAGTTTACCCCCCCTCATTAGTTCTCGTGGAATGACATCTCTTTTTCTTGTTAGTTGGGTTTCCGGTCTTGGCCTGCAACCCTTCAAGCTGGCGCTGTCGGTCCTGAACCGAGTGCTGATCCTGTGGAACTGCGAAGAGCAACAGCAGGCCTCCGTCCTCATCGCCAGCCTCTGCTCTAACCCTCATGCGATACGCACTGTGGCCAACTACATCTACCAGTCTGATACGAGGCTGGCAACTTTAGCAGTTCTGTTGATGCGACGGTTTGCGAAGGTTAGGCGCTCGGAGGAAAGGAGCGCGAGTTGCTTATCGTAGGGATTAGTGCCGCCGCATAGGCATCCCAGTCGTCCTATATTTCCTATAAATTCCTATATTTTTGATGTCGTCCTATATTTCCTTAAATTGTTCTATATTTTCATTAACTTTTGTCCAGGATTGTAATAACCATGGTGACAAACAAGTCCTGAAAGTATTAAATATTTCTAAAAAATGTCCTAAATATATATACAGTGAAACCTCCGAACAGCGATCACCTATGGGACCGTGAAAAAGTGGCCGCCTTTCGGAGGTGGCTGCTGTTCGGAGGTTTAAAATTTTTTACATACAAATCTTACTTACAAATACATTACTTTACAAATCAATACATTTACACATTAATTGC
>JAQGCC010001997.1:0-20350 GCA_034698905.1 Xestoiulus laeticollis | reverse complement strand
AAATTTTCAAAAAATTTTAAAAACAAAAGGGAAAAACAACAGCTCGAAATTCGGCCCCATCTTAACCATTGGGGATCGCCCCCTTAATATTGGATAAAAAAAAGGCTGACTACACCTGCATTCTAACAGTTCCATCATCGCGCGCGTGCATACAATACATTTTGTGGAGAATTGCATTTTGGTTCATCTAACCCTGAAATTACAGAGAGTTACATTACCAGCTAGTGCTATTTGTCATTCTCATTATACACGTCAATCTAATCATGTCTTTTTCTGCTTTAGGTTCGGAAACTTCGAATTTGGTACGGATGCGTGGCTCCCCCTTGGGGCAGTCAGCGCCCTCGCTCTCCGCCAGCATGGTAAGTAGTACTCGAAAAGCTATTTCATTTAATTAGAATGCTGCCATTAAGGACGGACCTAAGTGCAACAGGTGAGTCGTCCCAACCTGTCCCTCCCGCGGTCACGTGATGGTCACGGCTCGCCCATGGTCACTTGGGGACTTTTCATGCGACGTTTATCGATTAATCAGCAAGAATTCCGCTGGGGGCGCGGTTGCGCGGTCTCCGTCACCCTGTTGCCATGGTAACGTGCGAAATAAACCGTTTTTATTTCCTTGGTTGATAATCTCATCTCATGAATCCCAGGCTAGCCTTTTCAGGAATCGCCATCGCTATTTTTCCCGATAAAGCCCGCCCCCTTGCGGAGGCGAATCGCGTTTTCCCCGATAAAACCCGCCCCCTAGCGGACCCCTCCTTTGGCACGTCCGTTTAGTGTTACCACATTAAAAGCAGTTTAATAATTAATTACAAAACTGATGGATTCCAGATTAGGCATGATCCATATTCAAATTTCGTGGCTATGAATGTTTCAAAAATAAATAAGCAGTTATAAATATATGGCCGCTCTTTATATGTACATGTGTATACGGCTTTCCAAAAAAGTAAAAAAACTCGCTTATTCAGGATGTATATATATATATATATTTGACCGTTTATGACATTAGTCCTTTGCATGGTAATATAGGCTATGATATTCTATACAGTATGTCTATATCCACATTTATGCCTGGTAATATACTGTATGTGTGTAAAATATGGACACGCTAATTGGACCGTTCATGGCCACATACATGTATATGACCATTACATGGTGCAATATAACGGTCTAACAATTAGCACATGCTATCAAATTGGAACAGATTTTATGAAATACATTATAAAAATAAATTCTTGTAAGATGCATGGATATACGAGCTCATATACTGCACAGGGTCACAGGTTATAATCTTTTAATGCCGACTTTCGCATTTGTATAAAGTAAATATGAATATCAATTTCATTTTGGGTTATGCTATATCGTAATGATATTTCTATAAATGTAGTTATGATTTGTGTAAACACATCTTCTAAAGGTTGCTCAATTACTAAAGTGCAGAAGCTATGCATGTAGTTATCTCAGTGAAGTTAATACATCTATACATTTGATAGTCGTATACTGAATTTCTATCCCAATTTATCAAAATTATACAACATGTATATAATATGCTATGGTCATCAAAAGCATACAGAGACAACCATGTAAACTTTGAATATAATTGTTATATACATATAGAGTTTTGTCTTTTACTGCCATGGCTGCATTCTTAATTAATTCTATATTTAAAAGCAAACGTCGATTTCTAATTAAATCGATCATTGGCTTTAATTATCATGATAATAGGCATGTAACCAAGGTAACATTGTTACATTGTCAATGGCAACCTTATTAAGGGGGCATTCATAAAAGGATGCTTTTATGTGCTGAATTGTTTGAACTCATGCTTTGCCAGACAGCCATGTTAACCTAACGAAGCTATCTAGTGACACATTACATGTACACATGTACAACTTATATATACTCATATACGATTAAACAAAGAAAACGAAAATATTGAAGAAATGATGGGGTACTCCAATTTTCGAATTTTTTCCTTATCCATTCTGAGTGGCTTTAGTCGAAGGATCAGTAAGCTCTATACTGTACTTATATTTGGAACTCTTATACTGATATGTCTCGGGGTTTATTCCAGTATTTAAAGAACCTGTCTAAAAGCATCCTGTGTAAAAGCTGTACTGACATCGATCAGTAAGAGCTGTACTGACATCAGTAAAAGCTGAACGACTTCGACCAGGGGGATAGACCCCTCGACAACATTAAGCTTTTGTTCTAATATTTATTTATTTGGATGCATATATATCTAAGGTACCATACACCCTAAAAACAATGTGTTAAAAATCAACCCAATATTGAGTGCTAAATGGACATACCAACATTGGGTTAACATTGGGTTGCATTTAAGTGTTGGGTTAAATCTATACCCAACGTTGGGTAGATTTAACCCAACATTTGGTTTATCGAAATTTTACAGCACCCTGTATATAAATTTCAACGCAGTGCCAGACCATAAATTCTGCATCAGACGTGGTGTATTATACATGTCGAATCGCTGAAGCAATATATCTTTAAAAAAACATGACTTGGAAGGGAAATACATGTATATATTCTTGCATGCATATGGGGGAGTTCATCTTCGTCGGTGTTTTTTTTTTTTTGGGACCCCCATGTCACGTATAGACCTACGTCATGAAGGGGAGGGAGGGAATCTTGGCATGTACACACACGTCTTCAGGCAGACAATCTTTCCGTTTCCCCTCCTCGAGACATCGGCGTACGCAAACGCAGTCGGATCGCACGGCGTGTTCGAAAACTCAACCCCCCGGAATCAGCTCAGTCCCATTTTCGATCCGTGTTCAGAAGGATGGTTAAACGAGAGAGACTATATAAGAGTCTCCGGATACTGCATGAATGAAAACGGCCGCGTTTTAATCCCACCAGAAACGAACGCGTTCCGTCGCAATTGTCGGCAGTAGGAGACTCTGCAACGCGGGGGGGGGAAGACAGAAAAAAGTCCCCCGGAATGCTCCATATGCACCCCGGCCTTCTCCGCCACAGCTGCGCCTGACGTCCTGTCTAAACCGAACCGACATTCAGTTTGCCGTTAGACGAGATCGATGGCTATTACGGAGGGTCGACCCACATCGACCGGCTGCCGGACCGATCGGCGATGCGCTGAACCGGTGAAATTGCCTTATTTGGTAAGTCCCGACGCATTTTTTCCTATGGGGCCGGCGCGGGGCTTTTGCGTCTTGCGATTTGGAGCTGCTGCCTTGCATCTTGTACATATATGGTTCTTTGAGATCCTGCGACGGGAGCGGTATATAGCTGAATAGGGTGTTTTTTTTTTTTTTTTTTTTTCTTTCGTCTTAATCGTCCGTGTGTATTTTTAGCCGCAGTGCGCAGAGCTATATAGCCCCAGGCTAGTCTAGGCTGAAAACGCGCGTTTGGCTAGCCTGCATTTTTTTTTTGCACGAGATATTAATGTGCAAATTTTATAATTCTAGAATTTAAATTAAATTTGGGGCTAGCCAAACGCGCGTTTTCAGCCTAGTTTGGCCTGGGGTAGAAGGTTTAATCGGGAATTAAGCTGATGGGAAGGTGGCTTCGATCTGCATGGACTGGAATGTCTTTTATGGACGACCCTTGGGCTTTACAGTTGTCGAGTGGGTGAATTTTTAGGGGGTCAGAGGGAGGGTCACATTGAATGGTGGGTCCATCATCATAATGTCCGGGAATGGGAAGAATTGGGTTAGTAGGGGCCTATTGATAACAACGGGTATCCCCCTGTATTGCGAGGCGTATAGACACCTTATCGTGTATCTATACTTGTATTTATGTAACCTGTGCTATATAGGCAGTTCGGGTTGTGTTTGTTAATTGTCGTTCTATGAAAGATGCGTACCTGAAAAAGCCCACAACTAACCTAAACTAACCTAACTTATTCTTGCCTATTCTATCCTCAATTTACGGTTTTATCTAAACTATTATAGTCTATGACATAACCTAATATGCAGCTTAATTTACTTTATAGTCTATAGCCTGTCGTAAAATCTAACATACATGTAACTAGCCTATCCTTACCTAACTTTTACCTAACCCATTCTAACCTATAACATAGCCTACAGTTCATCTTAGTATAGCCTATCGTAAAACCTAAACCACATGTATCTAGCCTAGCGTTAAATCTAACCTGCATGTATCTAGCCTAGCCTACAGCTTAGCCTAGTCTAGCTTGTTGTGTAGCCTATACCTAGTCTATAGCCTGTCGAAAAATCTAACCTGTATTCTAACCTGATTTCGCCTAACCTTTAACCTAAACAAGTCTTAAGCAAATCTTAAGCGAGAATATGTTATTGTAACAAGAACAAACAATGTTTTTTGGCGAACGATTATAGCCTTTATTTGTTTTCAATTCAATTCAATTCAGCTCAGTACCCTACAGTCAGCAAACAAATGCCATTTGGTAAGGGGGTTCGTACCCGTTATTTTGTATACCACACTGTACATTGTTGATTTATTTGTATTATAAGGTGGTCGTACATTTAATGGAAAATGCGATTTTTCTATGGGTGACATTTGTGGGTGATGCATTTTCAAACCCAAGTTCTACTGTTTTGGTTAGGCGAAGTTGGTTTGGTAAGATTAGGTCACGTCAGTTTGTTAGGTTAAGTGTGGGGAAATGTCCCTACGAGCAATTGTCCTAAACCGTTTTGTGTGAGCATAATCTGCCATTTTCCGACAGGGCATCAAGCACTCACAGTGTCTAGTTTCGACAATTTAATTAAACGCAATAAGCGAATCGATTAATTGACAGGGATTTATAGTTTGCATCCCAAATGCGAGTATTTTTTTTTTTTTCGATTCGGCTGTTTGCCAGACGAAACAACTTTCCGCTATTCGATAAGATTTGATTTTCTAACACTAATTCGCCACCGGAAATGAACCGCGCCGTTTCCGCCCGTGCAAGCTTTTTTTTTTTCTTCCTAGAAACGAGCAGCGGGCTTCTTATCAAGTCGGTTGTTGTCAAATGTTGGTTTCATAAACTTTATAGAAATGAAAATGGCCGGTTGGTGCTTGAAATGTTGAAATGATTTTGGTTCATTTGTATATTTTGGAATATAGCTGGTTGGCTTCCCTGCAGAACATGTGTGCTTGCAGTGTTTGCCTACCATCGTGTAACGCGGATGCGCAGCTTTAGCCCCAGGCCACACTAGGCTGTAAACGCGCGTTTGGCTAGCCTCAAACATGGTTTTTAATTAAAAAAAATTATTTTCGCGCGAGATATTACTGTGCAAATTTTATAATTCTAAAATTTAAATTAAATTCGATGCCCCCTGTTTGAGGCTAACCAAACGCGCGTTTCCCGCCTAGTGTGGCCTGGGGCTTAGCTTCTATGTACGTGAATGTCGTTCTAAATTTAATGGAAACAACGTTGCGTTTTAATAATGAGATTGAAATCATACTACTAAAACGTGATGCCGAAATTTTAATATCAAGGATGATATTGTTTTGAAACTTTGAACGAATAAGGCACTGCATGTTTTTGGATAATGTGTTGAAATAATGAAACATTCTTGGATAAACATGTGGCAGTTTTGAAATTCTTTGGAAATGTGCCAGTGTGGGTCTTCTGAGAAAATGTGAACTACTTTAGGACTATAGGACTATATAAGTAAAACATGCAAGTGGCGTACCATACAGTGACAACATTGGAATCGTTTTGTAAATTAGGGGTAAACTGTAGATATTTGAGAATTTACTGCATTTTATATGTATGTATATATCTCAAGTTTTGAAATATAGGCCTACACTGTGCAGCGGTTTGCAGTGTAATTGGAAAATCGTGTAAAGACAAAACCTTTTTTGGAAATCATTATAAAAATTGTGAAACCTGTGGCTATTTGGAAATTCTTTGGAAATGTGTCAATGAGTGTTTTCTGAGAAATTATGAAGTACAATACGGGTATACGTGAACCATAAATTACCACATTGGATTCGTTTTGTACAGTAAAACCTGGGAATTAGCCCTTAAATATTGCTTTAGCTATATTGTGACTATAGACTCAAGTAGGGCGTCCTTCAGAGTAAGTACATATACTAACTCCGAGGGCCCCTGAGGCTGAGAATTTCCTCTAATGGAGGCCCCATTGAAATCTATAGTCGCAATGTTTAAAGTTGGTTCGTGTGAATCTGGGTTGAATACTTTTCATACCACCCATGCAGCTAATCTCATTAATCCATATAATAGGCCTATATGAAAAAATTTCATTCAGTCCATCAAGGTTTTCTTTTAATGACAATTTTTTGAAAATATTTCTAAAAATGCTACTAAGTACTGGTTTCATTCACAAAATCCGGGAAATGATAGAATTGAGCATTTTTTTTTAGCAGCTAAACCATTTAAATTACAAAAACAGCCCAAAAGTTTCAAATTAAGAAGTGCACATGCGTTACCAAATGTCATTCCCTGTTTAGTGACCACTTGTATAATGCCACCAATTTTGCAAATTCCGTATAGGTGGTTACTTTTAGCAGGTTTCACTGTACATGTATATTTAAGGATATGTTACATTTTTTTTCATTTTATAGAATGATATATGGCGCATTGCAAGGGAAATTATTTTGATAACATGATAACATTATTTTGATGAATCGTTTTGATAACATGTCTACATGTAAAAATGCTGTAATGTAACCAAAAGTTTTGAAAAATTGCGTTATGCATTGCTATGGAAAAAATATCACTATTTTAGACTCCCAATTGCTATTTAATTATCCTAATTTGGTCGTTTATTGATTCAAACTGAGTAATTTTTTTTAAAATTCAAGTAATTTGTTGGTATTGCACACTTTCTTTGCTACATTTTTCACAATTTTTTAGTTTACGATCAATTGCACGAATTCGTTTGAGGCAAACTGATTGCAATAAGAAAAAGCTAACATTAATAATAGGGCATGCTATTGTACATTCGAGTGCTTTTTATTACAACATTGAAGGCAAAAAACCTTTCAACTGTTATTTGGAATTCGTTATTAAATACCCCAGAGGCATTTTTTGCAATACGTGGTTTTTTATATATATTTTTTTGGAGAAAATATGATCTTAACAGGGATGTCGCGCATTTTAATGGGGAATTCGAGTAGCCGGCGTGCGGTGACATTGAATGGCAAAAGATGGGAAATGCCGTGCACCATGCCCGAATTGAGTAGCTTTAATTAAGCTGATTAATTTCGTCACCCAACGATACATCCTGGGAATTAAAACTCGTCCGGACGACAATTGTGAGCAAATAGTATAGCCTAACGCTCATCCGTCCATTTCCATTTAATACTGCATGGGGAAAAAATTTAATAACATGAATAAATTATGCAAATTTTTGTCTTTCCTCGCTCTGTTTTCGACTGCCTACGTCTAGTGTGTTTTGGAAAGCACATTCAATGGCGGAAGGGAGGATGAAATAATAGTTAATTCGGAGGATTGTCAATACGCCAAAGCCTCTGGGGTATGCGTTTGCTTGAAATTTAATCTGAAATTGGAAGGCGGCTGACAGTGAAAAAGCTTCGATGATTGTAACAAAAATCACCAGATGCCCTCCGTGTGCCATCACAATTTGGTGTTTTATGTCATATGAAATGCTTTTAGTTAACAAGATCTAGCCTCACTGGACAAGGTCCGCATTACAAAACGGCGCATGCGCAAGTAGGTAGCGCCACGTAGGGGCAAATAAAAATTGAAAACTTGTAGGGGAGACAAGGTTGCAGTATCAAGCAATGAAGATGGGTTTCTTTATTAATATTTCAAAAAGTTACTGTTTTAAAATGTTGAAAAAATTCACACAATTATTTCGTATCATTATCTTAAACCTCCCAAAGTTTCATTTTGGTATCATGACTAGATCGCTAGATATTATTATTTAAAGGTTTATTTCTAATGTAGTTAAAATCGTGTTCCCCTACAAAAATTGCAACTTACTACCACAAGGGGCCGCTGCACGTAACGCTGACCTTGTCCATTAGCGATAATGAATAATTTTGCCAATAAATATTCAGTTAAATATGTTCAAAAGTGACCAACTCAAAAAATTTCGAAATTTTTCACATTTCGAAATGTGTGTACACATTTGTGAAGTTGATTCCCGCCATACAAGGAACGTGATTCGGTGATTTAAAGTTTTTGAACTGTTTTTATAATTTAAAAGGTTTTCTGCTTTAGCTCAATTTAGCCTTCAGGCAAACTTCTTTTTTAAATTTTCAATGAAACAATGTCTTATTTAGAGGATATCCTCAGGTAGGTCTATCTAAAGAAGACCCCATTGGAGCCTAGCCGTAATGACTAAAGTATAAGCTCGTGTGAATTGGGCCTAATGGTTAAAACAGTAACAACAAAATGACTCGTATATGTCACTCTCCTTTTGAATTTATTCTGTCAATTTCCTGAGAATTCTTCTTAATGTACATTGCCATTGGGGAAAGTGCAAAGGAGATATGGCACACCCTGGTAACTGTACACAATAGACAGATGGTTACTAAATAGAGAAGTTTTATAATGGAAATCATCTATTGATCTAAAAACGTTGAATGAAAAGTGATCACTACAAGGATGTGATCACTTTCTTAAATTCCAAATTCCATATAATGTAGTTTCAGAAATTCTACAGCATTTATGGATAGGACGAAATCTACACGATATATTGAATTCCCGATATCACATGCACATCTACCTTTTTCTTTGTAAGCGTTTTGCAGTATTTTAAGGTCACGTGTACCCTTTAGCGTTTACTGTGCCTGGATTCTTTAAACATGGACATATATTGCTGTATTAAATGATTTTATTAAGAAAATCAACTTTACCGGAATAAGACTAATTTGAGCCAAATAACCTTTACTTTTGGGTCTTTTTCTCAGATCGTCCCCTTTAGTGCCTAATGGCTGCAAAATGTTCATATCCACGTTCCATTATCCGAACGTCTTGCTTTTTGCGAGGCGTTTCGCTGTAATGACGTTTCCACGTGCACGTCTGATTCTTTTTGGTTTCGAGGAGCGCTCCATAGTCCCCTTCACTGAAAATCAACACAAATAGGATCAAAACGATATCAAACAGCTTCAAATCACATTAAATTCTCCGAGAGCGCGTCAGCCATGCGCACGCGCCCTGCTATCGACTTTTTTGATTTATTACGCGCAATCGCATCTTTTTCCCCCTTTGCCTTTCACTTTCTTCTTGTTTAGGGCTTGATCCCCATTTTGTTCAAGGCTTCTTCCATTTTTAGCATTCTGCTTCTGTCGCCGATGTGCAAAACTTAATTCCGGTTAAGCGACGTCCAATGCTTGCCCCTGTATGATGGCAAACACTGCTAGCAGCAGTGTTGCGCAGTAAAGCCTTCCTTAAAATTTGTTGTTAGTAATTATAAACGGTAACATGGGTTTTACGATCTTTTCTAATATTCATATTTGACGATATTTCATGATATAAACTGCGTTCACATTTTTAATTAATATGGCACATTTATAAACACAGCTGTGCATTAAATATTTAATGTTCATAGGCATACAGAAAATAACTGCGTACCTAATTTCCTTAAAGCTTTAATAAAATAAAAATAGGATAATTGAATACTCAAACAAGAATCTCAATTCTAGATGATAATCTGTAGAACTCTGCTTTGAAGGAGTTTGTTTTAAATAAGAGCAAGTTTTCGATAAGAATTCGTTAAACGTTTTACGTTGGCACTTTTAATGCATTTTTTGCATCTTAAATGACAATTTTTTGGTATTAGTAAGTGATAACGAACTGCACTAAAATTTGGTAAAAGAATTTGGTCAAACTTTCTAATGTAGATTTGGGTTAATTATCAATATAATGAACTGATGCATATAGGGGCCGTCCTTAAATGACGTGACACGATTTTGGCTGATTTTTGAATCCCCCCCATGTCACACTTAGTCACAAAAAGTCAGACCCCCCTTCAAATATGACTTCACAAAGCCCTGACCCCCACCTTGAAAACGTGTCATTTTCATCTGTATGTATAATGTGGCGCTGCACTCTGATATTGCAGGAGAAAACATGTATTAAAAAGGAGTGTGATACGGAAAGTGTTGTACAGTGAAACCTGTGAATAGCGTACCAGCTTCGGACCGAACGATGTGGTGTGCTACTTGAAGGGATATGCTATATGAAGGTTCAGCTAAAGTAATGGCCACATACCCACATGTACAACGTGCGTGACGTCATGTATGGACGGCTCCATAGTGAATATTCATATTTTGAGCAACTATATGGATTCAATCTTTTATTTCCAGTTAAAATAGTTAAAAATTTCAGTTTAACACATGTCTAACTGGAAGATATTTGCCTTATCGACAGTAAGTTCCGTACCATATACGTTTGTTACGGGAGCATTCGGTAATGTTTGGTAATGGCAATATTGCCTAAAATGGCAATGTTTTTCCTCCCTCGCCGGTCCACAATGGAAGCTGTTGTTTTTGTTGTGTATTTTATTTTGGAACGAAGGCCGTTGGTCCCGTGGCGGTGCGTGTTTTGCAATGTTTGGCAACTAGTAGGAGGCTGTGGCAACCCCGGGAGTATTTTGGGGAAGAGAGGGTTATTCCTCCCGGGGGTCCATCTTTGTTTGGCTTTTCTTGTGGCCTAACTGTGCAAAAAAAAAATATCGCTTTCGTGACAACATGCAGTATTTTTGGTCAATTTTTTCCGCTGAATTGCACTATTTTTTATTTTGCGTGATTTTGCCAACGTTGTTGAAGCAGCAGGGGAAGGGACCTTGGTATCCTAGCCATAAATGCAGAGGAACCATGTGATGACTCGTTGCTAATCCGGCGATGGATGCGAAAATTGCTATGCTGGAGCCAGCTGGCGATTACGTTTTATGCATTTTCGTTAGCAAATTTTGCGAAATTGCCATATCGTATAAGGCCACGGAAGTGCAAAAGCATAGGCCAATTGACCGCTGTTCCCAGGGTGTTCTGTCTGAAGTGATATCCGAAAACGCCATGTTAGCTGAAGTCATGGAATGGATTACAACGTATACATGTACAGTGAAACCTGTAAATAAGGGCCCTCCATATATCGTACTACCTGGAAGTAGCGCACCCTAACAGTCGGCACGGATCGATTTTATAGAACAAACTTACCTTTATATAGCGTTCCTGGGACAGAATCACGATTTTTCCTGTGAAGCGCGTACACCAAAGCAGTTTTTTCGGTTTTGTTTATGATTTAATAATGAATATAATACATGTATATCATTAATAAATTTACAATTTATTGCCAAAAAATGCAACATCTTTGTGCATCTTAATTATGGTAATAGTTACAGCATGCATGTACACCAACGTGTTTGCATTTGTATACATGTAGTCATGTACACGTACGTCCATGTCTGTTATGTACAATTGTATACATGTAAATGGTGTGTACAGTTGAGTACACGTGTATAGTTGTATATGTACTGGTGTACACGTGCATGATGTGTGTACAGTTGTAAACATGTAAAGCATTTACATGCATGTACATGTATATACCCGTGGGTGTGTGGCTATCACTTTAGCTTAACCTTCATATAGTATATTCCTTCAAGTAGCACACCCCATCGTTCGGTCCCAAGCTGGTGCGCTATTAACAGGTTTCACTGTACCTCACTTTTCCGATTCAATATCACACTCGAATTCACGATCCAAACGGACCAATACATAATCCAAAAGCATGGACATTTTTCCTGTCAGCTATTCACAAGGTCCAGATTTCGCACCATATGTCACTATATGGGAAAGACAATGACTTTCACTAGTCTGCACTTGGTGGCAGGACTAATGTCCTTGCCCTTCCAGATCTTATTCATGCTGATCATCGCATCATGTAATTTTATATTATAAAATGTGGCTCATGTAAGAGTTCCGATAGGGTTTGCTCATACTTTATTTGGGGCAAGAACGATTCCCGGGGCTATACTGTTATTACGTTTACCGATATAAGTGAGATAGAATTATAATGGCATGCCTTGAGTTGAGTAGGTTGCCCAATTTATTATACAAATCGAAGTACTTTCTCCCTACTTTTGGAAAGCAGGAAGGCAAATTGATTAAATGATGATAGCTCTACAAGCCCTTCAAATAATGGTTCTCCCCACTTTTCCTCTAAGACCTTATTCAAACACTATATGGAATTCCCTATTGACCTCATCAGTTACAACCCTCACTGGCTATGCTGAATGGGTCCTGCTAATACCCCTGGTATCTTACATAAATGATGGCTATTTCAGATCATCACTACATTATATTAAACGTTGAATAGCGATTCAATTTATGGCTTTTGTCCATCGATTATTTGTTCCGCTTAATTTGTTCATTCATGTATTTATAATTTGTTTTAAATTTCGGATATTACTAAATATTCATCCTTCCTGTATCTTGAATCATAGAATTTTACTGTTTTCTGGTATTATTTGAATTTTTGTTTAAATATCTGAAGAGTTGAAAATGTAAATTTGTTGAATTATTTTAACTTTGCTTTCAACGTTCCCACAAACCTTGAAAACCTGAAATTGTCAGGGAAATTGAATACTTAGTCAGGGCAAAGTGATACGTTCTTAAGTCAGGGGAATTTCTCATAAATATTGTTTTCACATGGTCTGTAGTTTTCATAAAACTCAAAAGAAATTGCACGCTATTCTGGAACTGCATCTTTAGAAATAAGGAGATCCGATTTTAACTCAAAATAACATAATTTTACTGTATTTTTACATACAAATTATAAAAATTGACATTTATATTTTGCACATTTTTAACCATCAAAAGAAACTTTGGCTGCTCGTTCAACCTTTTAAAGAAATCACTTATTTGTGTGATATTCCTAGTCCTCAAGACGGTCAGGGAATTTTTTGAAACTGAAAAGTTAGGGAAGTTCAACATTTCTTTTTTTAATAAGAATCCTGTTCAGTGGTTTTGCTTTGGTTAACCAAAATTTATTATTCCACCCTCGTCTTTATAGTTTCTATTTTTTTTTCTTAGCAATTCCTTATTTTCTTATGTTATTGAGAACTGTTATGTACATCGTTGTGAGTGTAAAATCGCCCTTTTCCTGAGTTACCCCATTTCCTATTTGAACATTAATAAGAATAACTTTATTTGTTGCGAATAGGCTGTTATTTTAGGATATCGTAAAACTTTATTTGCATCAAACTCTGGTTTTTTTTTCAGAAATAGTTCTTTTCCACCCCACTGGGTTTCGCAGCTATAATTCCCCATTTTTTTTCAACTGCTAACAGGCTTTGGGGAATCAGCCTCGAGTTTCATTTTCAAGTGTTCTGCTCCAACGTGCAAGATCATCCCCCCAGGTTTTCAGGTTCACCCAGTCTTCCATTTAAACCCACTTTTTTTTTGGATTCTCCTTGGTTTTTTTTTTTTCATTAACTGTATTCCCTTAGCGACACAAGCGATGTCCCATTTTTTGATGGCCCAGATGCTGGCAAAATTGAGCGGGAAATTGGCATTCTTCCTATATATGGATTTCAATATGGCGGTCTCCTACGGCGCTCTTCATGGCCCTGTCAAGGGATGTCTCCATTCTTCCCCCATTGCTTCTTTGAAATCTTCGTTTCTGAATCCATTATTTTTCCATTATTTTCTTCTCTATTATTATTATCCCCTTTCCCCTGTTCCAGTTTCCCTCTTTTCTCGTCCCATTAAATGTCTCGTTATCGAAGCATCACTCCCTGCAACGCTCTTGTGCAGCGTGGACATCATTGAGCCTGAAGCGTTCTTGGGGCGCCATTTTGAAACCCTGGGTACCCCCCCAGGGGGCGCATTCGATAAACATGCCCTATTATTAGCTGAATTATGAACGGAGATAAAATGGGAATGGGGGCACTGCTCTCATGGAATCGTGTTACGGTGGCGCCGCCTATGGATAAGTCCCCTCTCAACCCTTTCCTCATTGTTCCTGTTGTGAACGTTTTCGTGCCTTATCATCATTATTTCCCTCTTATTTGCCTGAAAAAAAGGGGGCTTGAAACGATTACCGAACGCCATTTTTTCACTTGTCGCCCCATGCTACAGCTATGGCACTTTAAGCCTGGCTTAACAGCGCTTGTAGAAACTATCAGGCGTTTAATCCTTGGATTAAACTTACGTTTAAAAAGCAGGAAATGTTCCTTGTGACAAAAAAACGAGGGCTTTGAGGACATGGCGCCTGTAAGACCTGTCATATGAAGCTTGTGTTGTTTTGGACGTGACAACATGGCTGAGCAAGTGAGCGATTAAAAGGACTTTATATCGATATAAACCCTATTTTCCTGCTCATTTATAGAAACCAACATGCTCTATCAAAATTGTTAAGTTTCAACTGATGAAAATGTCTATTATTATACGAATACAAACCTAACACACGTACAACTTGTCTTCTTATACTCTTCATTACATGAGAAATTAAAGCTATTGATTAAACGCTATTATAGCATAATCAGTGGCGTCACACTGCAGAATATCACAAGCACGGCCAACCCACTCAAGCCTCCGTCAACTAATCAAAAACTTATTTAATGTAATGTTTTAAAACAAAATCTGGCTCCTGTTAAATATTGCTCGCGTCTTGGTACCTTTTAAATGGTATAGCATTGATCACTCCTATAACATGAACTGATATAGTAACATATTTTTTCTCATTTCTTCACGAATTTCCATAATTCCACGTTTAAGTTTAATAGCCTACATCTCTTAACGAATTTCCATACCACTATATCTTTGAATGGACAAGGTCCCCGTTACGTGTAGCGCCCCCTTGTGGTAGTAAGTTGGAATTTTTGGAGGGGATAGAAACGTGATTTTAACACAGAACCACATTAGAAATAAACCTTTAAATAATTATTATCTAGCGATCTAATTATGATACCAAAATTAAACTTTGGGAGGTTTAAGATAATGGTACGAAAAAATTTTGTGAATTTTTTTCCAAATTTTCAAATAGTAACTTTTTGAAATATTAATGAAGAAACCATCTTCATTGCTTGATACTGCAACCTCCTCTCCCCTACAAGGTTTCAATTTTTATTTGCCCCTACGTGGCGCTACCTACTCGCACATGCGCTGTTTTGTAATCCAGAAATGGATATCCAATGGTATGAGTTCTAACATTTTTAGTGTCATGTTTGGAATATGAATGCATTGAAGCGAATAAATTAGAATGGCTTCAAGAACATTAGCCTCTTTAACTGCATGCTATAGCTGCACAAAAGTTCGTACCAAGTTTTTTTTTATGTGGGCAATCTAAAAGCTTTTAAGGGTCCGGTCGCTTTATAGTGATGGACAAGCTGGGCACTTGCTTAACGGGTTTTGCCATAGATTCATATGGTACTGCATTGGGAAAATGGGACATATTAATGCGGCCATATCTGCTACGGCGCTCCACGCAGCATGCGCAAGCAAAGCCCCCTCGCTGGCCAAACACAAATGACCATCGGCGATCGTTGACCATCATGCATTTTTCTCTTCCTCACCCACTCTTCCTCAGCTTTGGCCGACTTTGGAAGCGGAAGAGCCCATAGCATCCGCATCCGGATAATGCGACTCCTGCAACATGCTCAATCCGGGTCCTAGGGCAAGTGGTGGGGGGTCCATCCCCCCGCACCCGCCCATCCTCAGCCACATTCCCCCCACACCCCCGCCCCTGGCGCCCTCCACGACCGTTCCCATGCCTCCTATCGGCGCTGCCACTTTGGCGCTGCCCACGTCCCCTAGCGGCCCCGCCATCGAGGCCGAGGAGAGGGACCGCGTGGGGGAGGAGATGCTAACCGTGGACAGGCCCTGGGGGTCGCTGCCCCGCAGCATCAGCGATAGCACCCTAAGGCGGACTGATCTGACCTTGCCGTTGTCCAACCTCCTGTCCTTCATGCACCTTAAGGTAAGTCCTCACCTCAGTCTGACGTCACGAGTTTTTTCTATGGTAACGATAATTTGGCTCAACTATACATGAGAACATTTACGAATTCATAGACTTTTTGAGGTAGCTTGATACATAATAAATACCATGTTTAAAATAAATTGAAACCTTAAATTTTTGAAAGAGATGTCAATAGAGGGATTGGCAAGTTTCCTTTAATCTTAACGAGAACGATAAACATACTATTACGCATGTGCATCAATAAGTTATGCACCGTAAAAGTCGTTATGCACCTCAAAGACGTTGTGGTATCACGTTAAACTAATGAAATTGTCGTCTCCCCTTAACCACAAACCCATTAACGTCGTCCCCACGCATGCGCATTTGCAAAACAAAAGTGCTGCCAATATCGACAAGTGAAAAGGAAACTTACTCAATCCCTCTAATGTTTGTTATTACATAATTTGTATTAATACGTGAACATTTACATGTATGTACTTGTATAATAACTAAAGAAAAAACGTTTATAATCAGAACTGACTACTGTCAATAGGGAGATTAAGCTGTCTTGCGTACACTATCTTTTTCTCACGTTTACGTTTACCTGTACGCGAAGCCTGCCTTCTTCACGAACATGTAAACGCAAACGATTCGTAAGTCAGGCCCAAGTGCTATTCGAAACTGTCGAATACGTTCTCGTTGAACGTACATGTATGACAGCTTAATCTCCCTATTGTTTGAAATACACTTTAAAAAAAATTAGTTTTCTTAGGTTACTCTAAAAGGGTGCAAATAATCTGTTTAATGACATGATTAGACTAAATGGATATTGGTCTATGGTTCACGAAAAGATCCAATAAATCATCATGCATTAATACTGTATAACCAAGCACTCGTGACGTCACGCATCATTTATCTTGTTTTTATTATTCATTTTGTCATTATCGATATGTGGCTTGTTTACTGTTATTGCCATTTTGTTTTTTTTATTGTTTGATAACTTCACCATGCAGGTCAATGATTAAACGTTGTCTGTATAAGGATACATTGTTTGACAAGGCCAAGGTGGCCTCGTTGACTCAATCTTGACCTTGCCAGACTATCAGATTGGGCTTTCAGCTTTATGGCCATAAATCCAACATTCAATAAATTCCAATTTCGCGGAAATACCATCCTGTATTCTCGTGCAATTCAATAGCTATAGCTCATGGCTTAGCAAACAAAATGGCGTCCACGCATTCTTTCTATCTCCAGTTCGATTGACTAAAATCCCTTTTTCTCGTTTTTTTTCTTGCAGAAGGAGTTGAATATTTCACGTCGCGGAAGGTGAGACTTGGAGTTTTCACTTTATTGATTAAATTTTTCATGGGCGACGATGGCGCCACCGCATTCATTCACTGAATTCCTGACATTGAACAACGGTTTGGGTGGGAATCTTTTTAGGGTTGCTAGGCAACACCAAGGAGGAGCAATGAACCGAATTGTGGAGGATTTTCGCTAGTGTAAAATGCAATTTTTTTTGTAAAAAATAGGAAAGGAATTGCAACCGTGTTCAATAAATGTGGGTTTTGGAGAGGAATAGTAAAAAACCAACATACTTATTGTTTTATGATCTTGATTAAGGCTGAACTAAACACCCCCTTTCCTATGGGTTTTTATGGGTCCCAACGCATTTTCTATGTAAAATTCTGGGGAAAATAAATTGGTAAAAATTCTGTTTTCATGGATCTAGTGCACTGAGACCATGTTTTTTATGAAAATGTCTGGTTATTTTTAAACTTAATAAATTAGATTTTTTTTAAATTGCGCGGGTTTTTTGCATGGGGTTGCTGCCATCTAGATCTATAAACGCAGTATTTTTACCAATTTTTTTCCCCAGAATTTTATTTAGAAAAAATGCTCTGGGCTCGTCAAGGAATTTACCAATAGGAAAGGGGGTGTTTAGTTCAGTCTTAATCCTAAACCGATTGAGCTCTCTTGTCCATTGGAAGATGATAGAAGCTAGACTATAAATTCTCGTTTTTCTCATTAATTCAAAGTGTTATAGTCAATTTGAAATCTGTTAAACAATTAAAAAAAAGTGTTAAAATTTTTTTGTAGACCTCTTAATCTCTACATTTCTATTTTAAACATAAAAGCTAGTCGTGGTATAAAATTGTATAAATGGGTAGAGGTGGGGAGTAGGCATTGTTTTAGATAATTTTATTAGTGAGGTCACTGAAAGTTTGACAGTTGGTGACAAAGGGGGGGAGGGGTTTCGTAAATATATTGGGTACCCAACTTCTGTTCTACCATGTGACCACAAAAAATACTTCCCAAAAGTGAGTGCATTAAAAACTGCATGCAATATACGAAGGGGTAAATATTGCAAAATTCATAAATTTGTGTGGCTTCAGCAATTTTTTTAGGGAAATCACAGATCGTGGAAAAATGGCAAATATTGGAACCGTATATAGAAAAATTCATAAATAAATTATGTTGAACTATAGCAAAACTGAACGAGTTATTAATTGTTTATCTAAGATAACCGAGGCGATTAAGTTTGATATGAAATCGATGGCCACTTAAGTTGGTGCGATGTGCCCATCGTTGCCAGTTGTTCTGGTTCTGTTTCAACAACCTTGCAACAAAATAAACCCGGAATTCTAATACAAATGTCGGTTTTATGTTTTTTTCCAGTCGCAGCACGCAACGGAAGAGTTTGATCGCCAACACGTCACCCACCCTGCCAAGATGCCACTCTCCAATTTCTCAAGGTAAGTGTTGAACGATTGCCTCCATATCATTCCTGTAGCGCTGTAGTGTTGGGTGGTTGACAGTGCCATCTGTTGACAAGAGTACCAAAAGTTATTCGAGGAAGCTTTGGTGTCAATTTTAAGAAAATTGTCTATGCTTGGGAAGAATGCAAGTGTCCCCGAAAACAAAAATGTTCAAAGAGTATCTATGATAGCTCTGAAGGTGGTGGTACACAGTAGATGCTCTACCTGAACTCTAGGCATGTACATGCATCAGTACGAGGGAAGGTTTTAAAGGTATTACAGTCAACATGAAATATCAATCACATTGGCAAAACTTTGCCACCAGAGCACCGATAGCAAGATGGCGCAGCACATTGGCAAAGCTGAGGTGACCACTGCGTTGTCATCTACGATGCTGATCTGGCCTTTCTGGAAGAGTCGCCGCCACATAGCGACTGTTTCGTATGATTGGGCATTGTCCCCGTAAACGGCTTCTAACTCACCATGAATCTCCTTGGCATTGTTTCCCTTCAAATGCAGGAACCTTATCTCGGCTCTCAACTTTGCCAACGTGCTACGCCATCTTGCTATCGGTGCTCTGGTGGCGATTTACAGAAATTACTTGGAGGTCTTTTTGAATCACCATCAGTGGCAGGAATCTGCTTTACCTCCGACACCAAAGTTTCGCCAATGCGATTGATATTTCATGTTGATTGCAATAACTTTATGACCTTCCCTCGTAGAGCACTCTAGGCTGGGGATTCAAAATCACCACCTTTATGGTAGCTTGCTGGCTCCAGGGCCGGTGCTACCATTAGGCATGGCTAAAATAGTCTTAGCAAATATGTTTTAAGAGACTAATTTTTCGGTAAGGCCACTGCCTTCATGCTTTTGGTGGTGCCATCTTTGGCGTTCACTGAGTATTTTCCAATTTCTTAAGATGTCGTGTTACATATCGAGCGGTGACAGCTCGTGTCGCCAATAATAATCGAGTGTGATCCCTTACCCCCCTTCTCCTTGTCGTTTATGACCCTGAAGAGCTTCCACGATAAATTACAAATGCCTTTCGCCACTGATTAATTATGCACGGAGAACAACACTGGAGCCGTTGCCTGGCAACCCTGAGTCCAAGAAGATTTAGCTATGACGTTGATCCTACGTCTTCAATGTGTTAGAGCGTCGTTTGCGACGCTATCAAACAAAATCGTTTCATTTAGCAGTAGGCTTCAATCCCCTATTTCAGTCACATTTTTGTGTGTGCTAAAATTCAGCATTTTACTATAAGTATAAGTTTTAGGTTAATTATATGATACGATACTTTGAGGCCTTCCGTTTTTATAAAATGTTCTATTTAACTTGAAATTAACTGGGCTTGTCTGTTTGTTTCAACTTCTTTGAGGTCGCTTTTGACCAACTTTCACAAGTCCTAGAGATTGGAAATTTGGTGTGCAGCTCAGTCTCAGGGGACATTTTCATATTATAAAATTTAAGTAGACTACGTTGGCACTATTACGACCTTAAACTTACAATTTTAGATTTAAAAAATGCATTAATAATGTAAATGTAGAACGTGAGCGCTACGGATCTCTTGTAGCGTAACCGTTCTACTACCGTTGCGAGCACTACAACCAAGTTTTTGTCACAACTTTTTTAGCTTTGGAAACAGAAAGATTGCACACTTGTCAAATACTTGCACATTTTTGGAATGTTTAAGGGGAAACTAAACACCCCGTTTCCTATGGGGAAAGCTCTCAGCCAAGTCAGCGACTTGTGTAATTAAAAT
>JAQGCC010001996.1:0-20355 GCA_034698905.1 Xestoiulus laeticollis | reverse complement strand
CGACCGACTTTGCGTGCAAATCGAAAAAATGCGATGTGCATGCGCACTCACCGATTTCTGCAGCAAAAACGCGTAGTCAGAATACGGCATTATAGTGGATGTAGCTGTAGTACCGATCCCATGACTTAAGACGCAGTTCAGTCTCAAGCTGTGCCATTTTGGCAACTATGGTACGAGGGTAACTCATTGAGGCCTCAAGGTACTTCGTGACCAACCTTGGCATGCGTCTCAGATTTAGCTGTCTAGAGCTTGTCTGCTGTGCAGCTATGGTACAGATCCCAGGACTTAAGACGCAGCTCGGTCTCAAGCTGTGCCATTTCAGCAACAGTGGTACGGGGGTAACGCTTTGAGATCGGGAGCAGACTGTACAGTTCGGAAAATCATAATAAAAAATAATTCTGATTCCTGCAAAGGCAATGGTTTAGCATGTCGACCGGCCAATGAAAAAAAAATGTCAGCGTGAACACACCGCTTGAGTCCTAACGGGCAATCTCAAACTAAAGTTGTTTTTTTTCAGTAACTTCGAAATCTCAGACCTTTGTTAAGATGCCAAATCTAAGTCATTCGCATGTGGAAGCGATGATTGACCCAGTGACACGGGTGCGCCACCTGAGTGAAGTGGGATCAGCCGTTGAAGTGGACCTCAATATTCCACCGAGACGCTACTTTCGTTCCGGAATGGAAATGCTACGCATGGCCACCGTGTACATGGAAGAGGGGAACCTCGAAAATGCTTTCATCTTATATTCCAAGTTTATCACGTGGGTAAATCTTGAACAAGTGCAAAACGTTTAAATCTCGAAATGTAAATCCGTTAGTTGCTACATCTGCTTTTAAATATTAGGTTATTTGTGGAAAAATTGCCGCAGCATCCGGACTATAAAACATCACAAGCTGCTGAAAAGGCGAATATCAAAAAGGTAATTTTGAGTAAAATTAACCATATTAAGGGTACATGTACTCTGACAACTGAGCATATTTTTGAGGAATGAAACGGTTCCTCGAATTGCACCTAGACCACGTGATATTTTTTCTGAATGCTGATTGGTGCATTGATAATGCTCAGGATTTTTTCACTTGCCATTAGAAAACGGTATGCATAGGATTGATCTATGAGCATGCAAGTTTGTATTCTGGGAAAAAAAAATGCAAATTAACTCAGATTGGCATTTGAGCATGACCTAAATTTACTACTGCACATGCTCGAGTGCTCAAACCTCCTAAAACTAATTTTTTTACTTGCTAAGTTGTCTGAGTACCCTTATTGGATTATTATGTTATTACTTTCATAAGTAATATCGACCAGTGTCGTTTCAATCCAATGCAGAAATTAAAAGAAGTATTTCCGAGAGCCGAATCTCTGAAAACGTCTCTGAAAGAACGGTACAGCAAAGAGCACGAAAAATGGCTTCTGGAAAAGGTGAGAACCATGAAAATGGCTGACACTTTTCATGGAAAAATTAATCTTAACCGCAAATAATCCGTAGAAATTGGAAGACGAGCGCCTCCGAAAAGAAGAAGAGAGGCGAAAGAGAGAGGAAGCGGATAGGCAAAAAGCCGAAATCGAAAAGCGGAAGCTGGCCGAGGCGAACCGTGAAAAAATCCAAGAACAGTTGGAGAAACTGAAACTTTTGGACATCGATGCAGACCATGGCAACTTAGAAGGGCTAAATTTCAACCCCGAAATGTTAGAATATCCCAGTGCACCTGTTGTTAGTAGAGGCATCGATTCCACTTTGGAAGATGTTGCACCGGACATGCCATCTGCTCTTATTCCCAACATGCCGTCTCGGGAGCTGAAGCCGGCAGGCATCATAACCGCTGATGCCTCTGTAAAGTTAGTAGAGATCATCCAGTGGCTTTGATATGCAACCCTCTTAAATCAAAGCGGGAATTTTTCAAAACTGCAGTCTTATTTTTTTTCAGCATCATGCCCTCGATTGACAGAACCACTAAACCGTCCTCGGTGATGAGTCCAGGCTCGGCAAGTCAAAATGGCTTGCACAACTTACGGAACGTAATCGTTCCAACCGTTCTAATGGCCAAATTTCTAGCCTTGGCGCAGCAAAACACTAATCGTAATGTCGAAACGTGCGGAATTCTCACCGGCAAACTGGTAGGCGCTGCGTGTTCGTAAATTTTTTTTTTTTTTTGCGCTGCTTCTCTAAAATTAAGCAAACCCGTATTGTTTTAGTGTCAAAACAGTTTCACGATAACCCACCTGGTGGTGCCGAAGCAGTCTGGAACCCCCGACTCCTGCAGCACGGAAAATGAAGAGGAGATATTTGAAGTTCAGGACCAACATGACCTCATTACGCTTGGCTGGATCCATGTACGGAATGGCATTAATTAAGTGGCCCAGAAATAATCGCGATTGCTTTGTTTTTTATAAGTGATTTTTCCGTTGGTTTAGACGCATCCATCTCAAACCAGCTTCATGTCCAGCGTCGATCTGCATACACACTGTGCCTATCAATTAATGCTACCAGAAGCGATTGCTATCGTTTGCTCACCAAAATATGATGAGTAAGAAGTCTATATTAATCCAACTGTAGCCGTTAGGAATATACTGTATAGTAGTGATATACCTTTTTTTTTCTGAATGTTTACCTTTTGTTTCATAGAACCGGAGTCTTTTCGTTGACACACGATTATGGTCTAAACTATGTGGCCAAGTGCCGGCAACCTGGATTTCATCCCCATCCAAAGGATCCTCCCCTCTATACGGTAAGGCAGTCTTCAATTCAATTCGTTACCCTGCAGTCGGCATGCAACATGCCATGTGGCAGGGGTCAAAGTGACAGATTTTTAAGGGGAAGAGTATGCGGTCATGACCGTTTTTTGGGGTACTATCCCGGCATCCGCCTATATGGGCGATTAAGGGGGGTTGTGCGAAACCACGAAAAACCACAACTTGCTTACATTTGAAAATTTGAATGGTGATGATAAACCTACATGCATTTTGTACACTATTCTGCGGAATAGTTAAATCACCTCTTCATTGCAGCCCTTTAGTTCATAACACTCAAGTTGGCCACTTGGTATTTAATATTCATAATGAAAGATGTTCTCTACCATCGATGAACATTTTATAGTAGGTCTCGTAGAATAACGATGAAATTTAAACTAGTCTATTTCTACTTCTAGGAATCACAGAACGTGCATTTCGACAACAGTGCAACAGTGATCGTCATTGATTTGCGATAAGTTGAACATGCCAGTTTGAGGACTTGTCATATCAATGCAAGATGTTGCTGCGTGGTGCTATATTTGTTCGACAGTTCCTGGCGTGGCAACGTACAGGAGAAACAACTTAATCTTTAAAGTCGGATACGTACTGCATATGTGATTGAGGGTTGAATAATGCTATTTTGCTGCAAAAAAAGTTTTTGTTTTATGTGTAGTGCAAATTTTCAGAGGAAGTTAATGACCCAAATTATTGAAATAAGATCTAAACTTTAACTTATGACACAAAAGGAAACAATTGTTTCCTGTTATTGTAGGAACCAATTCCTAAGTTAAAAAACGTTTTTTGAAATGGACCAATGTCCCATGTGGAAAAACCTAACAATTTTTTAAAAAAACTGTACCTGCAGCAGCTTTTGTATGTCAGGCTCAAAGAGACCTGCCTTAATGTACTATTTTATTTCACGCCACTAAAATTCTTTTGTTGCGTATATCGCTCAAGTGTACTAGTAGATTATTAATGAAATACTGTATGTAAATGCATTGTAAATAAATGTGGAATTTCTAAAATGAGAATTATGGTACTTTAGCATTGGAATATCACAGACATACATTATTACCCTAGCTGGTTATAGGCTATGCCTTATCCGTCCACCCTGGGTGTTTAAGGGGAATTCCATAAGTGCTCGCTTTATACTTCTCACAGTGTAGGCCTATAGGGGATTCCCCTTATAGAAATAATAGCCAAATAAAATACTGGTACTGTAGATGCCTGTTTATGGTAAGTGTGTCATTTTTAATTTATTGATACCTACTTTGAGGGAATAAAAATTATAAACCCTGGTCAATGTTCCTTACTTTTAAATAAAACTTCGGGGGTTTATTCGAGTATTGACGGTAATACAGAAAGATTTATAAAAGTAGAATTGACGGTAATACAGAAAGATTTATAAAAGTAGAATTTTAAGATTTTCTATGCATGTTAAGTTAATTTCATATTTTTGTAAAACTTGCCAGCACTCAATATTAGATATTTGATTGCTAATTCTACCTGGTAAATTCCATATGATAGATTAGATAACATGCTTTAAAATTAACACGTTATCAGATTTTTCTGAGAGTGTAAAGTACAGTGATTTTTTAAAATGCACATTACCAATATGCATCACCAATATATTTAAGAGGGTTGCATACCAGAATAAGCCTTTTTTTCTAAATTATTTTATAATTTAATTTTGGAAACTGATAGGAAGAAATGAAATGTACGAGGACCTAGCATAAATATTCTATTACTTGTTTATTCCACATCATAGAAATATGTCTGTAAAGTTTATATTTGTAGAGGGTCTGGTATACTTTATAGATATATTTCCATAAAATGGAATATACATATACATAAACAAAAAAAATAATTGAGAAAAAAAGGCTTATTCTGGTACTCAACCCTCTTAAAACAAATGATAACCAATATTCATAATTATCTAAATTGATTTTAGCATAAAAGCAATTAAAAGCATGCTGAATATATCAATTAGTGCAATTTTCGTAAAAAACACTTCAAAAAGTACATAAAAATTGTGATGAATTTTTGGATACTTATTTTTATGGATAACTTGCTTTGCAAAATGCAATGATTTATTTTCCAGAAAACTAACATATTGGAAAAACTTTTTTCATAAAAGTTGAACTAATTAAACTACGCAGACGTGCTCGTATATCAGACGAATGCAAAAATTAAAAATAATAATAATAAATAAATGATTTTATGAATGAGCAAATGGTATTATAATAATAATTGTAAACTTACAGCTGAGTCCTGAATTTCAGATTATCAAATAATGCATCGCTAACTAATTTATAACAAATTTCTAAAACTCTTTCAATGAATTGAAACCAACCTGTCAGTACAACCACCAATTTCTTTTATAATAACAAAAGTATTTCGTTCTTTTACATTCTACTTGTGCCAAAATCTTCAGAAGTTTGGCACAACGGTCAAAACAGATACAATTTCTAACCCCACACACACACATCGGCTAATTGAGCAGATTTATTTACGATTGAAATTAACTCTGCAGGTCATTATTTTGACTAATGTATTATAGTAAGGGTTAATGGAACAATAAATAATGTTCATACGGTATATGTGCAACAGTCAACCATTAAGTGCACATGCACCCCTTCTTATCAACCTTACAGAAATTAGTGGGTTCATGATATTGTTGTTGTGATTTTTTGTGAAATCATTATGAAAGTCCAATGGTTCCTATCACGCAACAATGCCTCATTTTTTCTCGTGATCCTTGGTGTACGACATTCCTAGCATATATATGTCTCATAAGTTCAATATTTGGAAACTTGCTTACTAATATTAAATGTGCACGCAGTACATGCGCACCAGTTAAATATTAATCAAGTGCTAATGCACCCCTTCTTATCAGCTTTACATATACAGAAACTATATAGTGTACTGGATGCAGTAAATTGCAGTTTTTCTGCAATATAATAGAAGTGGCAGTTATTCTGTTATACAAGTGCAGTAAATTGCTGAAAAACTGCAATTTATTGCACTTCTATAGCAGAAAAACTGCAATTTGCTGCACTTGTAGAACAGAGAAACTGCCACTAACAAGTACAGTAAATTGCAGTTTTTCTGCAATAAAAGAGAAGTAAGTTGCAGTTTTTCTGCTATACAAGTGCAGTAAATAAGTTTCTTTTTGCATTACAAGTGCAGAAAATTACAGTTTTTTCTGCAATACAAGTACGGTAAATTGCAGTTTTTCTGAAATTTAAGTGCAGTAAATTGCAGTTTTTCTGCAATGTAAGAGAAGTGGCAATTTTTCTGCAATACAAGCGCAGTAAACAGCAGTTTTCCTGCAATACAAGTGCAGAAAATTGCAGTTTTTTCTGCAATACAAGCGCAGTAAACTGCAGCTTTCCTGCAATACAAGTGCAGTAAATTCCAGTTTTTCAGTAATTTGCAGTTTTTCTGCAATATACACTGTAAGTGCAGTAAATTGCAGTTTTCCTGCAATATAAGTGCAGTAAATTGCAATTTTTTGCAGTATTTGAATTTGAATATTCTACACGTTTGCTGCACTTTTACTAAACTTTAACACTACTTTTCAAAAAAATATTGCCATATAAATGGGAAACTATAAATATAATATAAATAACCTCATTTAATTTTCCCCCTGAAATGACTAACTTTACTAAAAGACACATGTAATGAATTTCAGGTACATGTAATTGTAGTCTTGGTGATTGCTGATCAGCTACATATCACTCTTATAATGAACTCTCATACACTGTAATGGGCCTACTGATGATAACGTGATGTAACTAACTGCACCAACATTAATTGTGTGCAATGATGATTATAATCTGACCGATACTAAATCAAACGTATCAGGATAAAGTTCACGAAATCTGGGGTTTATAAACCAGTTCCTGATCTAAGCAGCGATATCATTTTAAAATATCCACCTGATCGATGATATACTCATAGTAAAGGTGTAAGAAATGGGCAAAAGGGCGGTCAAGCAAGTGGATAATTCGGAAGGATGGTTATTTCAGACATTCATTACGGTCAGAGACCATTATTATAAAACTCTAAATAAAATATGGAACAAAATTCCAAATTTTCTGGGTACCATAATCGCCACGATCATAGTGTTCATTGCAGGGTCAACAATGCGAGGTAAGAATCCAGTTTTCTAGGGTACTGAGTTGAATATAATTTCACTACAATAATTTGATGACTTAATTTCAGGTGATTGGCTGCTTATATTAGTCCACTTCATACGGAGTGCCAGACCAACCAATACTTCTGATAGCCAAACAGAAAACCTGACTTTTAACATGTCTGACTTTTCCATGGAACAATTTCACTTGCAAGGACTGCCATTCTTTTTGCTCATGAACTTTACAGTATCTTACGGAATTTACTTCATTGTTTGTGGGTTTTTGCAGGTATGTACTCAAAATTAGTATATAGACCTTCCATAATTTTTGGAAAAAAAAGTGTATATAAGTGAACCCCTCCCCACCTATGTCACACTTAGTCACAAAAAATCAGACCCCCCCTCAAATATGACATCACAAAGCTCTGACCACCCCCCACCCTTGAAAACTGGTTATTGTCATTGTAATATGTACATGTATGTATAATGTGGCACTGCACTCTGATATTGCAGGACAAACATGTATTAAAAAGAAGGCAATGGAAAACTGAAATTTGCACAAATATATTGATCAAACTTGTTATTTAAAGTAGCACATTTTGATTTTTTGATGTGATGTCACGTTTTTAACCTCCCCCTCTCGCCACACATCATGTGAATTCCCCCCCTAGTGCATGACGTCATTTATGGCTGAACCCTTATGTATGATGTAGGTCGATTATCTTATGTTTAATATATGGGCATAGATGGTAATGTAAATTGTATGAAGAACACCCTGTAATTGAAATCCTCTAAATACAGCGAAATTCGCTTATAACGATATTCAAGGGACCTAAGAAGTCAGATCGTTATATCCAGACTTATGAAAAATAAAACGTACATGTAATAACAATAATAATGTACACAGAAATACTGGTTTAAAATTAATTTACATGTATTAAATGCTTTGACTGAACAAAAATTGTCCAGAATAGGAACTAATTAAGAGGTCTGGTACAGGTCCTGATCAGCTAATTTGTGTTAGAAATTAAGGAAAAATTTTAAACATTTTTATAAAAAGTAATAAAACAGTTTATCTTAAACTGGAAAAAGTATAAATCTTGTATACCACTATTAAGAAAACAATTATTCAATAATCAAGATCAATTTTAAAGTTAGTTTAGTTTTATAGTTCATGTACATGTATTTATGAATTTCAAAATTTAAACAAATATCAGCAGTGAAATATGTAATGTAATTATTATGTGTGACTTAAATTTAATAAGAAATACGAATATTTTTTTGATTTTTGAAATGTAATGTTTCGTTAGTAAAATAATAATACAAAATTATAATAAGATTTCAGATGAAAATACAAGACAACTTTAGGATTGTAAATCATTTTGTTATTTCATTACATGTATCATTGCATTTCTAAATGAACTTAGATAACGGGAAAGGGGAAAATATCTCAGAAAATCGTTAAAGGTGAATGAACATTTTTCGTTTCAAAATGGGATAGCGATGTCAGGATTATCGTTATATCCGATATCATTGTATCCAAAAAAAACTCGGAATCGTTATATCCAGAGTCGGCTTATCACTGTATCCGACATCATTATACCCGGAGAATTATTTTATACATGTACATGTACTGTATGTATCTGAAAGCATGGCCTTATACGACAATTTCTATAGTAAAAATACTATGGATTTAGATTAATGCTTAAAATATTAATGTGGAACCAATATTTAAATAAAGAAATTGGTAATGTACATGTACATGTATATGGACATTCCAACCATGATGTAAAGCCTCCTTAATTATATCGGTTTAATTTTTTTATTATTTAGTGGTACTTTTACGTCCGCCAATACGACCATCCAGAAAACTGGAAATGCCAACCTAAAAAGTACCTAGAACCCCACTGGGAAAGACATGAAATCATTCTTGGGACATTCAACGTTGGCTTAGGTAGGTACATCTAGTTGAAGATTAGTTAAATTTGCTTATGAACATGTATTAAGTATGGTTTTTAAATTTTGTTTTCAGGAGCAGTGGTATTTGGAACAGTGGCATGTTACATATACAATGGCGGATCTACTGCACTGTATTTTAACATGGGGGACTATGGTTACCTTTGGTTTTTTGCTTCCATGCCCATTCTGTTTATATACCAGGTAAAATTATTTTCCATATTTTAATGAGCAAATTTAGTAATTGCATCACTCGTGTAACCTTTAAACTCAAAAGAGTTTCATTCAAGAATGCTATCATAAAACAAAATTATCTTTCATTATCGTGATATTACATGTACATATCAAGATTACCATTATACAGTGTAATATGAAGCTATACTTGTTAAAGTTTCCAAAATCATGGAAACGTGATTGGACATGTCCAGACATGTTTTCTGAAAACCGCAGAAAAATATTCTGATTTGTTTAGATGTTTTTTCTAATTTGTTTTCAAAAATCGCTAAAACATGTTCAAACACGCCTAGACGTAGTGGGAATCATCCTATTTTTGTCTGTTTGTTTCGACTTTTTTGAGGTCGTTTTTAACCAACTTTCAAAAGTCCTAGAGAGTTGAAATTTTATGTGCAGCTCAGTCTCTGGTGATATTTTCATCTATCAAATTTTAGTAGAGTTCGTTGACATTTTAAATATGAGCTAATTAATGCATTCATTATACTATGGTGAACGCATTGCAAGCTCATGCGAACGCGCTTGAGCGCTCCCTAGTGTCGATTAGGGTAATTAAAAGGTTTTACGCGAAAAACAAAGTTTATTTTAGATACTTGTTGCAAAATCACAAAAACGGGATTTTCAAAAAGTGTTCAGACTTGCTTAGGGTGGGTTCAAACACAACGATGTGTTTGCCGGCAATTAGGCAAAATTGAATCACTTGCATGTCCAATTTGCCGTCATTTGCCATCCACATTAAATATTTTGCCAGTTTTCAAGTTTTCATGCCAGATTAGCAAACAAATTGTAGCATGTGGACCGGCGCTTATGATGCGGCCACACACCCGTCGGGCGTCCATGGAACACTATGTGTGGACGGTACGCCCATCCAATGCATGGACGGATCTATCAACAATGCATAATGTGTGGACGGTCATTCGTCAAATCACGGCGATGTGCCCGCGGCTACGAAATCCGTGTCGGCATTTGTCCCGTACAAAGGGAGCTCTGTCCCAGAACACGGAGACATAAGCGCCTCCTACCTAACGTCAAACGGGAACATAAGCGCCCCCTATACCAAACTTCTCGCAGGCACAGTATTACGACGCAGGGCGGCACATAAGGGAGCCTTGTCTGCCAATTAGATCCCTGAATGTAGCATTCGCGGAATTGCGCGCCAATGTCTATCGAATCATTGAGCGGACAATTTTGCAAACATTGGTATCATTCGACGGATGTGTGGCCGCACCATCAAAATGTGCTCAGACATGCCTTAATATGTTTTGCAATTTTTTTCATTTTTCCAAAGCTACAAAATCATGTTCAGTCATGTTTAAACATGTACATTATCTACATGTAGTTTAATTTTCATTCATTAGGATGCAGGGGCATACTATGGACATCGGCTAATGCACTATCCCTTCTTTTACCGCCGATTTCATAAAGTCCACCACTACTATAAGCAACCCACGACATTTTCTGCGACAGCTTTTCATCCTGCGGAATTTATGTTCTTCCAAATGCTGCTGATTATTCCATCCTTTGTGGTTCCTCTAAATGTTTGTAAGTATCCCATCGACTTTAGAATAACGCCATTGTTGATATTTTAAAATTTACAACAATTATACATGTAATAACATAATTTTACTGAATCCTTCCAGTTGTATATGTATTCAGCTTGCTGTACATTTATTATTATGGCCTTATCGACCATTCTGGAATCAAGATGGACGCCATTTGGCCATGGCAACCTGATACAATTTTTCATGACAATCACCATCAGTAAGTGTCACTTTTCCTTATTGCAAAAAAAAAATTATGTTATTTCTGTTATAATTACATTATAATCAATTTTGTATAATTTATTATCAAACATGTCAAGCCCTGACATTTTTTTCAAAATTAATCTTGCCCACATCATGAGCTTTTGACATTGTGAAAAATGTGAACTGGCAGATTATCTGATAAAATTATTTTCTAAAATCAACTCATGAAACTGATAATGACAATGAAAGTCAAGATGGAAAATTTATATAGAGTCATATTTATATTCCATATATAACATTATCTGTCAATCACATTCCATACATGCATGTATGGTCTCCAAACAGTTGAATGTAAATGTACAGGGTGGCCAAAAATAATGATAACATCTCATAGCAATGGGTTATGGAAAATAATATGTCACGTTTATGTGCTATCCAACTGAAAATTTATAAGATGTGTTGTGTTTTTATATGAATTTCACATCTTATTTCAGGTACTTCAACATCAATTTTGGTTTCAACCTGGAATTCTGGGACAAATTTCACGGAACTTATAAATATATCGACAATTCCTTGGTGGGCAAACCAAGAAATACAAAAATCAACCCAAAAGCATTTCGAACTGATGATGAAACGTTAAAGCTGGAAGCAGAACTAATTGCAGGCTTATCAACAAAAAAGAAGCAGAAATAAATAACATGTTAAGATCCATTTTTAATTATCTATGTTATTACTATGGAGAGTTGAACTAGATGACTAATTTGGTATCCTGCTCTATATGGATTACAACAGAAATCCACAGGGATGTCATAGCGGGATTTACCATTTTGTTTGCATTCAGTTTCATGCATGCACTTCCCTATATTCGTTCAGTTTGAGTTAATGTTGCTGCATAGTTAGTGTTTTTAGCACTATTAAACCGGAAATTGCTGATACATGTGAATAAGCGACACAAGAGATACTGCATGCACAAATGGGTCTTAATGCATTGTACATGTATATTGTAAATTAATAAAACTCTTTGTAAAGATAATATTTTTACAATGATTGGCAGCAATTTATCTCATGCTTAACTTGATTACATAACAATGATAAAAAGCAAATTTTATTCTTGCCTAAGTGCTTTTTATATTAGATGTACGAGCCCGTTGTACAAATGTCTAATTTAATAAAGATTTCATATGTATCTCTCTCGTCTGTCATATCTCAATGATCTTGCAATGTTTGTTTGTTTGGTGATTTTTTACGTTGGCCTATTTCTGCACACGAGGGCTAAACACCAACGCCAAGGAAAGGGCCTCCTTCACCTCCCTGGGAATTTTTGCCTACGAGGGGGGACTTCCACCCCCTCTCGAGGGGTCTTTAACGTGCAAAGAGCAAGGGGGATCCACACGGAAAATCGGTTTAAACTCTAATAATCAGATAAATTATATCGAAATAATCTAATGCCAGTTATTATTTGATGGCCACACCTCAGTGATCGTTAAAAAAGTTATCCTGAGATAAGTACCTAAAACATTCGATTAAAATCTAAAAATTCCTTTTAAAAAATAGGAAAACGTGCACAAATGACGCTAATGACAATCAAAATACAAATTCATTATGTGACTACACTCTAAAAATGCCTGATTCACATCTAGGCGGATTTTGTTCGCCTGGCGGAGGCGGACAGCTGCACGCATGCGCAGTGCATCTTTGGCCATAATTAAGTATGGCCAAATTATATTCAAAGATGCACTGCGCATGCGTGGAGCTGTCCGCCTCCGCCTGGCGGACAAAATCCGCCTAGATGTGAATCAGACATTACTCCGATCGGAAGCACCATGTATGCAATTAAAAATTTCATAAAGTTGTTATTCTGTGAAAAGTTGTTTTTAAATAAACATGCATTTGAGACACAGTACAATTTTTTATGCTATGTTATTACGTCATTCATTTTTACCTCCGCAGAATAGAAATGCAAATGCACCAAGGTTATCATACCGAAAACACCTTGCCTATCTTGCATGTCTTTTATGCCTGTTGGGAACTCTTTTAATGGATTCCTTTCACTCGTTGACTGTGTCTGAATTCAAATCGAAATTTCACCAAGTTGGTACCTAACCTCTCAGTTGTAAGATAGAAAACAAAGTTAACAAAACTTGCAAGGCTTGGATCGTTTGGAACTACCTGTTCAATTTCACATAAGTAACCCCAACGGTTAGATTTTAAAAACTTTTTCATGTTTTCCAAATCTGGCATTTAAGGCTGTATACAAGAAAAATCTTGGTCGTGTTTAATGCCCACATAGCCTCCGAATTATCTAAGGACGTATATTCATTTGTATTTTTTTAAATTAAAATCGATCTGGAGACTAAGGAAAAAATGTTCTTTGGTATCCCCTAATTTGCGGCAAACAGGCATTTCACATCAGCTATGCGTGATTGCCTTTTTTTGTCTTGTGCCCTTAATTTGAAAGAATTTCGTTTGACAAACGCATTTTTTTTTTGTAAAGTAAAAGGATAAGTATGCACATATAAATATTTAAACAGGCAGAGAACATATATATATATATATATATATATACTATGCTAGGTATATATATATATATATATACTAGGTTGTGGCAAACAAAAAATGTTCAGCAAGGTGTATATAAATTTTGTTTACTGACTGGAATCTGTGCTTAAAATTGCATGTCCGCACGTTTGCTTTTGAGGTGCCCCAAGGCGATGAAAAATGAAAAATTGAAGGTTTTTGCACATTTTGTTCCCTTAAAATGTTTGTACTTTTGCACTTATAAACATTTACACAGCAGGTATAAAAGAAAACTGGTGACAATAGTTGGCTAAATCTATGCCATTGTTAGGGCACCTAAAAATATTTATCAATTTCAAAGATATTTCACACATAGTACGTGACCATCAAGTATAATGGTTTTGTGACCCATGCCATTCCAAAATTCGAAAGTTCATTTTTCGCTTCACCCTAATATATTAGGTTGTCTATATAAGATAAAAAAATTCCACCATTTGTGTTCTGAAATACCTCATGGAGTTTTCCGAATTTGTAGTGATGTTTCTGGTTGCCAAATGATATTTTGATATCCAAAAAGGGTACTTTGCATAATGCATTTAATTTGATTTAAAGGTACCTTTTTGAATAAAAATGTTGTTTGGTGACTTAGAGCATCATCGTGGATTCTCAAAAAACCTGGGGTATTTCTGAACTCCTATTGTGACAAGTTTTTTTCTTAGTGATTCTTGCCACTTCAATCAACATCATACTTTTGAAGAAGACGAAAAACGTCATTAAAGGCGGTTTTTATTTGCCAACAAAAAATCTGTCTCGATTTAGGCTATGTAACCTCTTGTCTATGATGTCCAGACATTTAATGACAGTGGCTATTGTCTGACATGAAACATAATCGTTGACGTGCGTTTCAAATTTACATTATTAAGTGTGCAGTGATAAAAATATTTTTCTTTTCATATATTTTTTTGTTATAAATAATATGTTCTTCGGTCTGCTATGCATTGCTTGAAATATACACTGTCTTCAAAGAATTGTATTATTCTCTTATAGAAGTATGCATTCTTTAGAAAAAACCATTCGAAAATTACATCTTAAACCGCATCTACAGCTCTTATTTATATACATTTAAACTATCAGTTGAAGTTAATTGACTACCTGCGGTCGCCGATGGTATAGAGTGGTTGCGCGCTTGCCTCTCGATCCCAGGGTGCGGGGTTCGATCCCCCGTCGTGGTGGGTGGGAATTTTTCGAATGGGCGAAATTCCCAAAGTGGCGGCACTTTCGAATGAGAGTTTAAACCGAGGTTCCATGTAGATCCCCCTTGCTCTTTGCACGTTAAAGTCCCCTCAATAGGGGGTGGAAGTCCCCCCTCGTAGGCAAAATTTCCAGGAAGGTGAAGGAGGCCCTTTCCCTGGCGTTGGTGTTTAGCCCTCGTGTGTAGAAATAGGCCAACGTAAAAAATCACCAAACAAATCAATAATTGACTACCTTCTTTGTCAGACAAGATACTGTCGAGAATCGTGATGTTTGCAGAATCGTGGTTCTAGGTAGTGGAAGCATGCATAATAAACAGCTGATGCAATATGAGATTATTTTGAATGAAGATGATATGCCGTAGGAGCCAAGTGGGAAAGTTGACGTTCCGAGTAATTTATTAGGGTGATTAATTTGAGAACGATTGCTGATTTCCTGGATATCTGCCTTGAGAATTATTACAGGAAACCTCGCTATTTATACCGTTAGCATCGATCTGGTATTTTTCTCACGCATGCCGAACTTATTTTCTGATTCCTTTATTCAGTTCACTATCTCAAAAGATTTGATTGCATGCCTCACTAAGATTTCGGCTCCATTAACATTAGTCTCTCTTTCGCATCTAGAGTGTATATAGGAAACCTCTGAGGTATACACAGCCATGATTGTAGGCCTACAGAAGCCAATAGGATTTATCGATTAATTATCCTTTTTCAGAATTGAACAACAAACCTGATTTCCGAAAATAGAGCTCGTTTACGCTCAACCTTATCGCTGGCCATGATTCCCAATTACCCTTTTTCATGCTCTTGCCACTTAGGGTGTGTGCGATTTTTGTCAATATATCCAATTATCGACATTGCATGAAAAGTATCAGATTTTTGTCTGATTTATAGATCATAAATGTCAACATTAGTGATTTGCAATGCCTTTTTACTTGGTGTAATTCCTGCATCGCATTTTTGTCATGGAACACAGGAAACCCCATTTTTATCGATTTTCGCTAATCAAACTTTTTTGTAGCCTATAGTGTGTACTATATTTAACGTAATTCCGTTTCCAATAATCCACTGCAATAAGACAGATTTACAACGAACTGTGACAAAAGGTATACCTCAAGCTTTTATTGAAAACCAAATGGCAATATTTGTTCCACTATATGTAATCTATTACAAATTTATTTATTATTCATCTGAATATTAATAAATCATTTAAGTTTTAAATATTTAAATCTTTCAGAATTGTTCATACAAGTATTATAAGTTAAGGAATTTCAATGGACTCTCCCTTGTGGTAGTAACCAATTTTTGTAGGGGATAGAAAAACGATTTTAACACAGAATCACATTAGAAATTAACATTTGAATAATAATATATAGCGATGTAATCATGAAACCAAAATGAAACTTAGGGAGGTTATAGATAATGGTATGAAATAATTTTGAATTTTTTCAAAATTTTAAAATAATAACTTTTTGAAATATTAATGAAGCTTCATTGCTTGATACTGCAACCTTCTCTGCCTTACAAGTTTTCAATTTTTATTTGCCACTACGTGGCGCTACCTACTCGCGCATGCGCTGTTTTGTAATGCGGAGCTTGTCCATTCTATATAGCTATAGTTAGTTCCATAATCTTCCATTTAATGCCAAGCATGTCAATTCTAACTCGGAATTGAATTTCAGAAAATTCAATTTTTGAAAATTAGAGTATACATGTTTGGTAGTGTAACAAGCCACCAGAACTAGACTTTTTCAGATCTAAAACTTGCTTGCTTCACTTGAATAATGATATCGGTTGCCTATAGGAAATAACGATGAATTTATGCATCGCCAACGGAGATTTTTTTTTTATTTTGTTGAAGAAGCATCAAGAAAGCGAGTTAAAAGCTTCTAAAGATGTGAAGATTTTGACTATCATAGTGTATTTTTAAAATCGGCCGTTGACCCCAACTTATATACTTAGACGCCTCCGTGTATAAAAAATACAGAGAACGACTTAAGTATGCATTAAATATCCTTAACATCAATAGTTTGCACATTTAAGACAAATCCTAACATGTCATTCAATTCAACTGCCGGAAGTAATTGACAATCAATAAACAAATGTCATATGGTAGGGATCATCCCCATTTTAATGAGAATGCTTCTACGTTGGAAGCAAGTACATGCATGTACTTAGACATCATGCATGGATAAATTGAACTTCTAATAAATTTGAACTGTAAGCCCCAGGCCACATTAGGCTGGAAACGCGCGTTTGGCTAGCCTAATCGGCTAATCGCATGACAAAAATAAGGGGAAAAAAATATTGCCGTTATGTTGCAACAGGTTATATAGGGTCTATAAGCCCAAATATATGACAGTAATGGAAAAGGTCCTCGTTACGGGCAGCGTCCCCTTGTGGTAGTAAGTTGCAATAGGACAGAAATTGCAACTTACTACCACAAGGGGACGCTGCCCGTTACGCGGACCTTTTAACACAGAACCACATTAGAAATAAACATTTAAATAATAATATCTAGCGATCTAATCATGAAACCAAAATGAAACTTTAGGATGTTTTAAGATAATAATGGTACGAAATAATTTTGGGAATTTTTTCAAAATTTTATAGTAGTAACTTTCCGAAATATTAATGAAGAAACCATCTTCATTGGTTGATACTACAGCCTCCTCTCTCCTACAAGTTTTCAATTTTTATTTGCCACTACGTGGTGCTACCTACTCGCGCATGCGCTGTTTTGTAATGCGTACCTTGTCCATTAAGAAAAATCTGATTACAGTGTAATACGAAGTGATATGTCGTCGTAAAATAAGTGTAATGAGTGCATTTTCGACATTTAATTATATTATGGTTCCTGTACACGTGTGAATGTGTATACATGTATAATATTCTGCAACCCTTCCTAGCAATAGTACTATTATAATATTAATTTACATGTACATAGCAGGAAAGTTGTTGCGGTTATTCTGGAGTCGGGTCAGTTTATGGTGTAGTGTATGTTGACATGAAAAGTGCATGCATGGTTAAATTACATGTACGACATACATTATAAATATATGTGTGCATTATAATTTACAGTATAGTTGCTCAAACTATTTTATTTATGTAACTATTTCTGAATATAAAGTACCAGTTAAATTTCAATGAGCTTTTTACTGCCATACAATATATTACTATGCAAAGTTGCATACAGTAGGCCTATACATAGAGGAAAAGAAATCAAAAATGTAATTTGTAACTTGTCGCAAATGCACCCATTAAACTAATTTTACTGGTCATTTTTACAACATTCTGCAATTGGACGTTTTTACCTTCTCAATAAAGCGTACTGGTTTAAAAATCGCACAAACCAAGAAAGTGATGTGAAATGTTTCGTGTGCAAGGTATACATGTAGGTGCATTCAAGGTAACGAAATTTAGAAAGGCTACGCTACGTTATTGCTTACTTGACGTAAAGGTCTGAGTGGGTTATAACGGCGCTTCATCTAATTAGCTTAATTTTACATGTAAGGATGGGTAGGCATGCATGTTATGTTAGTCAAACAGGAAATTGGTTCCTCTCAGCTTCCTAACGGAAATTTGCTGAATTTTACAAGATTTTTCTGTATACCGGTAAAACCTAGCAGTTTTTTTTTAAAAAATAAGCATTTTTAACCTTCTCAACCAAAAAAATTTGAAAATAAAGTGTTGCATCGGGTCAAAGGTCGTTGAATGGTTCAAAGAGAAATGTTTGATTACAGTGCATATCGTTGGATACCAATGCGAGAAAGTGGTTGAATTTCTGGGAAAACCTTCATTCTTGGGTTATTTTCAGCAGATGCAGAATGTCCAACCTGTGGTTCTTCCGTTTGCATTCACTACGCATGCCCGGCGTGAGGAATGGCCACGCATTCAGGACGGGGAGGACATCTTGTAGTAGCCCATGTACCCTCTATGAGGGTGCCCATCTGTCGCCTGCCGATAGCCTCGACGCCCTTGCTCAACACATTCCAAGGTTTTTAAGCACCTTTTCACCAACAAATCACGCATTGGCAAATCGCGTCACTTCCTCTTGGCTTACTGTAATCACCGTTTGAAAGGCTATGGCGCTTAATTTATGTCACAAGTGCTTGTAGAATTGTAGGCACCGATACCTCGGTAATCCTGGCTGTTATAAACATGGTCATAGATCCCTTTAAGATTAGGCTACCTTTGCCTTAATTTTCCTTATGAGGCATAGTTCACATGCTTTTAGGAGTTGCCAAAGAATTTTTGTTAACCCTCTGATAGACCATCTTGTAGGTAACATGAGACTCCAAAACTTTAAAATCTTCAAAATGTGATTTTATAGTTTGGTTTTCTTTGAAAATTCATGTTGTTGTCACCTATGTATATTATAGACCTTATACTGTTGTGCTGTAATTATTCGAGTAAGGGCCCCTTCCCCTGACTTTCATTGCATTTTTGCGGGAAAGAGCTAACTACATGTATATATTAATGTAAAAGCTAGGTTTCGCGTAATAGCCCCACCCTTTGCTTCGATTGGGTATGTGGGGCCCATACACGAATAAATACGGGTATTTTTATGGGTTTGACGATCGATGACTGCTTGTTTGTTTATACATGTACACAGGAATATTGTACTTGTCACACCCAAAATCATTTTAAAAAGTTTTTGAAAAATAAGTTATAATCGTTTTCCTTTTTATCTGATATTGATAGTTGTTTTACATTTGAATTTTGTATGCCTTATGCAGGTAAATAAATAAAACATTCAATTTATGAAAAGCAGTATTAACTAAGTTCATAATTAGTTTTAATTCCCAAATGAAATCTTTAAATTTAAATGCATGTACATGTATAACTCATATATGTTTAAAAGCTTTTGGGATTAAACAAACCTCACGTGGACCTTGGAATATTTAAAAACAAGATGGTCTTCAGAGATTTAATTTCAATTATAAGCATGTACATGTAAATTGCAATGAAAAATTTATTTTGGGTAGATTGTGAACTCGCAAAATCATACTAAAACTAAAGATGTGAGGGACAGATGGGAACAGGCTTAGCATCTGTGCGCCTTAAAATACAGTTATACTTTTTGATGAAGTTCTCGAGAAATTAACTTGGTTTCTCAACAATCTTTCCAACTTACCTTTTATGGCTATGCCGATTTGGAGATAGAAGCTTAAGGAGGTAACAAGCCTGGAACGTTATTAGAAGTAATTAGATACAAGGTAAAATCAGATTATATGTATGCTGGAGCCCGTATTTCAACTCGGTTTTCCATATAAAAGTGCATCCTTGCATAACAGTATAATACGAGCCGTACTACAGCCAACTTTTAATTTGCAGAACTAGTTTTCTAATACAAATTAAATCAGAGCAAATTGACTTAACATGAAATCTGTAATAGGTACTGTAATGAGATTATTACAGGAAATTAAAAAATCGTGTGGATTGCATAAAATTTAATCCCAAATGAGTTTGAAGCAATTAGCGATGCAAATGAGGAGACATGTAATTATAGTGGGGGTATAGGATGCATAAATGTTTTGAAAAAGCTGTTGTTTTTCTCATCGTGTGTCCTAACTTGTCGTTCAATGCAATCATTTGAAACTTATATTATTATAAATATGTGTAGCCACAAATTAACCTATGTACTGTAATTTTAGTTTCAATTTAATTTTTACAAGATTCAGTTTAAAGCAGAGGTTAACAATCTTTTTTGTTTCTGAAGTATTTACACGCTTAACTGATAACTATTTAGTAACTTCGTGACCCCTTCTACTCTTTAAAATT
>JAQGCC010001995.1:0-20360 GCA_034698905.1 Xestoiulus laeticollis | reverse complement strand
TCGCCAAAATGTTGCACAAAACCTGACTTTGTCATGTTTTGTCAAACAGAAAGGTAGGTGTGAACGCCATTTTTTCTATTTTCACGTGGTGAGAAACCCAGCTTAAGATCGTCTTGTAAAACAGTTTTTGTTTTACATTTTCGTGCAGTGTAAACGCACCTTTATATGTATATTTAACAACTTGGGCGTATTTGGAAACAACCAGTTGAAAACATGCAAGAATTATAATAGAAAATTCAAAAAAAAAAAAACTTGCTAAAAGTGACCACCCCTAAACATTTTAAAAAATAGGTCACTATATACAGGTGGTCACTATGGATTTTCATATAGGTGGCAACCTTCCCAGGTTTTACTATACTTAAATTTGAATAAGCTGCAGAAAAAAAATTAATAAATATACTTGTATGCTAGTAAAGAAAAAATGCAATAAATACAGCTAATGCTGGTCTTTGGACATTATAGACGCCAAATGTCCAAAAGGATGGGCCCAAGAGGGGCACAAATGTGTGATCTACATCAACAAAGCTGCATCATGGAAGGAAGCAGTTTCAATTTGCCAAAATCTTGCTGCAGAGATTGTCACTGGAAATAGCACCGAGAGCGTAGCGTCTGATAAACTTCTTCAAATGATCATCCCCAGATCTGGTAAGCTCTAGCAGAGGTGACTTTTCTGACATCCCCACTTATCTGACATCTCCATCGTCTAACCAAAACTGGTATGTTTTCCAGGAATCCCTCGCATTTGGTACAGCGAGAGACTGAACCAGTTCTTGAAGTTAAAAAACGAAACCATTCAAAAACTGGCATCAACTCTACAAATCACCAACCCCATCTCTCCAGGAGAAGATTCTCCGACAATTGCAAATTCCTCCTTGGTACTACCTCCATCTTCCTTGGACAAAAACCCAGAATCACCGTTGAATGGAACAATGAGTGATGTTATTGCAACACATGACTTAAATGTTACAAGCACTGTAGCCCAGCCTCAAATCAATTCAACACACTGTGGGGTGCTGGACACCAAGAGTGGCTTGGGAGGAGAAGACTGCAACCAAAAGTTGAACTTTATGTGCAATGCAGATGCCAATATCATGGATGCAGAAAGTAATTATCTGCAGTTTAGGGTAAAAGTGATTCTTTATCTGTCCTAACTTTGTCTTTCTTGTTTTTCAAGCCATATTCTGCGATGATCCTGGCAAGATTGCATCAGGATCCTTTGAAGTCGAAGGAAAACTTGATGAGACATATCCTGAAGGCTCCATTGTCAGCTTCCGTTGTAACTCCCTCCACTTCCTCAAAGGTCATTCCAGCATCACGTGTACCGGAAACGGCACGTGGAGTGGACCAAAGCCATCTTGTGTCAAAGGTATGCATTGGATTTAACACCATTGATGACTTCTGGAACAATCTGCAATTTTGTCTTTGCTTGAAATCATTAGTGACAGCCTGCAAGGAACCATCAACCATCAAGAATGGTTTCCACAACGTCCTTCCTGCGGTTACTGCACCTAGACAAGGAACCGTTCCCAAAGATGTCAGCTTGAGTCAGACCCCGGCCCCAGGAACAGAAAAGGTGTCCATTCCGGCCAATTATCACGGAGTTGGTACTAGAGTACAGTTCAGCTGCGAGTCAAGATACTACAATCTGATTGGCTCCAGCACGCGAACGTGCATGTCAGATGGTAATTGGAGTGGTCGCCAGCCTACCTGTCAACCAGGTAAGTTAAATTTATTGTGAAATTTGTCGTGGAACATTGGAAGCAAAGTTATAATTACAAGAACGGTTCCCACATTTCAGTGTGTGGTATCTCTTCTGCACCTCGAGCACCATTTATCGTCAATGGCCAGCCTACAAAACTCGGACAGTGGCCTTGGCAGGTGGGAATAGCTCGCAAGGTGGAGAACATGGATGCAAAGAATGAAACAGAAAAACTATCTTGGTTCATGTTATGTGGAGCTTCATTGCTGACAGAGTCTTGGGTATTGACCGCTGCACATTGCGTCACTGCAACTGGAACCACAACTCTTCTGGCCCCTTCTGAGATGAGGCTGTATTTTGGCAAATATTTCAGGGATGACACGAAAGATGACGATGGGGTACAAATACGACAGGTAATTGTTTATGCAGAATCTCATTCTGTTTTCAGGCTTTAAATCTTAAAAGTCTTTGAGTCCTCGCATTACTTGAATTTTGAACAAAATTCTGAAGAGGGTTGCATACCAGAATAAGCCTTTTTTCTAAATTATTTTTTAATTTAATTTTGGAAACTGTTAGGAACTAATGAAATGTACGAGGACCTAGCATAAATATTCTATTATTTGTTTAATTTTTTTGTTTATGTACATGTATATGAATATTCCATTTCATGAAAATATGTCTGTAAAGTTTATAATTGAAGATTATAAGATATACATAAAGAAAAAAAATTAAACAAATAATAGAATATTTATGTTAGGTCCTCATATATTTAATTTGTTCCTATCAGTTTCCAAAATTAAATAAAAAATAATTTAGAAATAAAGGCTTAGACTGGTATGCAACCCTCTTAAGTCATAAGTCTGGATCTTAAAGATTCTTCAAGGTTTTTAATTACTGATATGTTTTTCAAACATTAGATTTATTGACTCGATTCGTTTAAAATATGGAGATTTAATGAGATTTTTTAAAAGCATTCATTTTTACAAATCTTGAGTTGCTGAATTGAGATTCCTGAAATATTGCAGTTTTTATTATCACCGTTCATTTTTAAAAACTTATAGTTTGACCCATCTATTTGCAGGTTGAGGAAATCCATGTTCACCACGATTTCAATCCCGTGCTTTTCGACAGTGACATTGCTCTTGTGAGACTCAATGAATCTGTTAAGCTGACCAGTAGAGTCCAGCCAGTTTGTTTGCCAGACGTATATTCAGGAATGAGTGAAAGACATTTGCAAGCGGGAACTATAGGAGTGGTAAGCAACCAAAAGTCTTGTTGTCTCTTGGCAATGGGCAGTTCTACAGTAATATTGTACTGCTAAAAAATGTATGACTGATCAATAAGATGGCTGACTTCTAACATTAACCTATAGGTCACCGGTTGGGGAGTAGACGAAGCAGACAAATACTCTTCGACTCTCCTACAAGCAGATGTGCCTGTGGTGTCAAGTGTTGAATGTGAAAATGGTTACAAAGATGCCGGGATTTCATTATCAGTTTCTGGCAACATGTTTTGTGCAGGATATCGAGATGGTAGGTATTTTGACACGTTGCAGTAATTAGCTGAAGAAAGGCATTGAAAATGGATGTTGTATTGAATTGTCTTTATGTAGGTGAGAAACCAGATGCTTGCAGTGGTGATTCCGGAGGACCGTTTGTGATGTCTGAAGGTGCTGGAGTGCACGAGAAATGGTTCCAAGAGGGCATTGTCAGCTGGGGAAGTCCTGTTGGATGCGGTCAGAGTCGTCAATATGGAGGATACACTAAAGTTGCATCGTTTTTGGAGTGGATTCAACAATTTATATAAATAACAGCATGTGATTCCACGATGACCGGTGTCTAAATACATGTATGCTTCCTCAAAAATTAAATGAACTTTTTGCCAATGATACTCATACAAAATTCCGTGTACATATAAAATTGAACAAGCGTATACTTTCATTTTATAATAAACCTCTGGAATTAATCTTTTTAAAAAAATCAAGGAATCAATATGTCGTCAGCGCTAAACATGTTTTGTGTAAATTTGTTACCTAAAACCATAAAACGTAAGTTTCATGATAGATTTCTACAGATTGTATTAGTAAAATCTGTTCAAACATGCATGTCGTTCCATATGGCATGCAAGACACGTGTACGTTTATAGGATTTCACTGTAATGGCCATACATGTTTCAAAATATTTTTCTCGATATTTTGCTAGAGGCATTTTGCATATCTTATTTGTATTCCATGATTGTTGCTGCTTTTGTTATATTTACACATACAAGGGGTTGTCTTGTGGCATATTTTGGACCATTTTTCTATTTTAAATGTTAACTGATATTAAATATCATTTTTTTTTTTAAATATAAGCCTAGAATATCGCTAATAGTGTTGCTGAGAGAGAATAACGCTATAGGTTATGGTTTTACCAAATTCCAGTTAGGAGAAATTGTTCTCTAAATACCATTTTCCTATGATCCAGCAAATACATTCTATGATCCATTAAATACAAATAGACCTATCGTCAATAGAATGATAGAAATCAATAAGACCAATAGAATTTCTCTATTGTTCTCTTTGGATATTTTTTAGACCAGGGATAATGGATATCTGAAAACTACCTGCAATTTCAAAGAAAAACTGGCCAAACTACTGAAATCAACATTTTGAAGATTTTAAACTCTTGGGGTCACATAGACGCCAAGGTGGTCATCAGAGGGTATCAGTTTGCCTAGAGGGCTGTCCATAAATGACGTCACGCGATTTTTGCAGATTTTGAACCCCCCTCACCAATGTCACACTTGGTCACAAAAAGTCAGACCCCACCTCAAGTATGACGTCACAAAGCTCTGATCTCCCCATCGAAAACTGTTTATTGTTAGTGTAGACTGTATGTATAGTGTGGCGCTGCACTCGGATATTGTAGGAGAAAACATGTATTAAAAATTAGGCAATCGAAAACTGAAATTTGCAAAAATATTTTGATCAAAAAGTAACGCATTATGATTTTTTGATGTGACGTCACATCGTCTTAAAATTGTGACTCCCCCCCTCACATAGTGCGTGACGTCATTTATGGACGGCCTATATCGACGGATTTATAGACAAGATTTTGAGCGTCTCGTGTTAAGATGAGCATAGTCCATCATCATCATCCATTTTGAGTAATAAATTTGGCGCCCTCCCCCATGACGTTAGACTAACATCCCCTTGCTTCCAGTGACGTAAAGCCAGATTCCACCACCAGATGTCGTTTTTCCCTTTCTCTTCATAAATCATCCCAATGAAATAATGCATCGTCGCCTCCCCTCATCGTTTCCTCCGCAATCCCATCGTTAGCACATCGCCCTCAGAACATGGCAGCAATGGTTCCGATCGTCATCATTGCGTTCATCGTCCTATTTTCTCCAATTTCAGGAAATGTCCCTGCGTCCGACACGTGAGTTCACAATATTACTTTATTTTTCCAAAATCTTATCCTCCACCATTTCTGCCCAACCCTGTACGACCAAAACCAGCAAAGCACGCTTGCATGGGGGAAAAGCACCCTTTTAAGGGGCCGGTTAAGAGTGGGGAGATACTTCCACCCCATCTACACACCCGAAAATATGTGCTATTTTTAGCCCATTTTATGTACAATTTCGTCGTTTTTGACCTCCGAATATTTACAGCGTGCCATGTGAACAAAGAAATGAACGTTTGCCGGCACTATCGATTTTCAATAAAATGGTGCAGACGAATGCCCTACTAAGCAGACATAAATACTTATCTCACGACAAATACCTATTCCACGCAATAAAATATTTAAAAAGCAAATGAAAAACGAGGGCAATTGTAACTAGGTTGGACTTTTGGAACAGTAGTAAATATATCGATCGGCTTGTGAGATGCTGGATTGATGGGGCCTTTGTCCTCTTGTCTGTTCTCATCAGACCCCTCTGTAATGCTTTAATCCACCACCGAAAGCTCCCCCTATGGCTATTGTGATAACTGGGATCCAACATCATCTCCTGTCATTTTCTTTGTCAGTAGCATCCCCTTATCCCTCTTCATATTCACTATATCCTCCAACGCCTTCTTAATTCGTACTTAATTTACTCATAAAATTCTTCCTTTATGCTTGATGTCTTTCTTATCTTCTGCCATTTCATTTATTAGTAGCTTATCGTCAGCCATGAACATTACTCTTATTTGCTTCATCAGGGGCATCTTTCTCAATAGCTCAACATTTTTCTCAAATGCTTTCTGCTCTGGGGTTTGGTTTATCCCATTTTTAAAATTAATTTCCCAATGGTAACATAAAATAACCGCTAATTTATCCATTATCATCATATGTTCACTCAAAAGTTACCATATCAATACTTTGCAATCAGCATCAACATCATTACCATTTTTTGTTTATGAGTATTAATTTGGCTAACATCTTAGGGTAAAACCATAGTGCTATAGTGCTATCAGCGATTAAAGAATCGCTTCGTTCTAGAATGAATCTGGGATGATTCTGGAATCAATGATTGCAATCGAACATCTTGTTTTCGATACCATTCAGAACTCATTAAAATCAAGAATGATTCATGAAAAGATGAAATCGTTTGTGTCCTGGAATAATGCTAGAATCATGTGATGCTCTATTCTTTGATGCGCAGCTATACTATGTACGGGTGCATCGCGTATCGCAGGTATGTCTTTAGGAATCATTCTAGAATGAGGCGATTCTTTAATCGCTGATAGCACTATGTTTTTACCCTAAGTCATTTTTCCATTAATCATTCTCCATAACTTATAAAAGTAAATAAATTAAAAAATTTTGTCCAATAATTTATTTTTATACGTTATGGAGAAAATGGCTTTTAAAAATTTAACATTAAACACTCTCTGTATGCATCATCAACTTTAAACATTAAACAATGTTTTTATGGGTTGAGGCATTGTAAACGGCTCCGTGTGCCAAAAATGGCACACTGTTTTATATGATTTAATAGCTTTTTGCCAATTTTCTGTCGTCAGTTTCATGTCTGATGCCAACTTTTAAGCTTGTGATGTGAACCGAAAATTAACGTAAGGGTGTAAATTTCTTGTTAATATACTAAATATAACATTTCTATCTTACATTTAAACTGCTACCAAACCATATCATACCAGAAAACACACCAAGATTATGAATGTTATACAATACTTCTAATTTATTCCCTATTTATTCAAAATATAAACGATGCATAGTGCACCAATGAAATAATTCAGAGATTAAATTGTTTAGAATTTTCAATGTTATTATATCAGGGTGAAAATGTGGGCGAGAAGCATAAAAAAGGACCTCATAGAAGACATCGGTGACAAACAAATTTTCATGATGCTCAATCAGGTATTTTAGTTCTAAAAACGGAAGGCCAGACTAGGCGGTTTCCGCGCGTTTGGCTATCCTCAAAAAGGGCATCGAATTTAATTTAAATTCCAGAATTATTAAATGCGCACATTAATATCTCGTGCAAAAATTCTTTTATAATTAAAAGCCTTGTTTGAGGCTAGCCAAACGCGCGGAAACCGCCTAGTCTGGCCCGGGGCTAAGAGTCAACCATAAACTCACAAATTCTATTTACATGTCAGGGATTTTCCGACGAGAGTGACTATCAAAGCCTAAACGGTAGTGAAATAGTCAAAGGAATGGCCACCCAATTGGCAGACTCATTCGCCAAAAAAGTCGTAGCTTTAAGGGCAAGTAATGTATAACGCAAATTTCACAAATCTGAAATGGTGCAATCCTCCATTTTTCCATTAACATCGGTTTTTTTTTTCTTAACAAATATTTTAGAAATTAAGGGACAAAGCCGAAGAAGCAGTTTCCGATTATGGACACGTTCCTAATGTAAAGGTTAGTGGGAAAACATAAATCTTCTAAAAAGTAACCCATCAAGTGATGACTGATTTTTAGCACAACCATATGTTCAACCATGTATCTACAGGGTTTAAATTTATGGTAATTTTACATTTACCAAAATTCAAATGCAAATCACATCAACCCTAAAGGGATGATAAAACAATGTTATCATAGCATCCACACGCACATAATTTTTTCATCATATGGTGACTAATTAATGAGAACTCATTAAAATTACACCAAGCGTTATATAACGAATTTATGATCATGCTCATTAATTCGAAATATAAACACATTATATCTAACGTCCGACATTTTTTTTTAATAATGAAAACAAGATGTTCGACGTAAAATACTACGATATGAAGGATGGTGATTCCAATGAGATTCAAGTCAATCCCAAGCACCCCAGATTCAAACAGAGAGTCAATTTCAACATATCAGGTGTTTACGTCCCGGAAGATTCCTATGAAGGTAAATGTCAACATCAACATTTAAAAAAAAGTAGCTAGGGCTTTTGTAATATTCATCAATGCTTATTAGGTCTTAACAAGAAGATGCTGAACGAGTTGAAATGGTCAGAAGCCCTTGATGACGTTTTTAAGGAAAACTGGAGGGAAAATACGAATTTGACGTGGCAGTTTTTTGGTAACAAAGAATTCTTGCGAGTTTTCCCAGGTAAATTTCACGAGTATTTTGTCAAAAATAAACAAAATTTGCTCTGAGTATTCGATGTTTTAATTATGGCGGTCTGTTTATAATTACAGCAAGTCCTTGGAAAGGAGTGCCACAGATTTCGGCAGAAGATTTATATGACATTCAAGGAAGACCATGGTAAATGTACTTTCATTAAACTACTATAGACTTAGCCCTTCAGAGAATATAATACATGTAAGGACTATTGCATTGGATCTCAAAGTCAAAAAACAAATCATTAAACAAGGTCACGAATTCTATCTTGTCTTAAGATGAAATAAAAATCAGACAAAAAGCGAGTGCCGTCATTTCATCGGGCTGTTGAAATCTATCCTCAAGCATGTGACTTTGTTTTGACGTGGCTGAAATTTAAAAGCTGAATAACCCCATTCATATCATAACGGCGCTTACTTTACATGACTTGTTTCAGGTGCTTCATATAAATTCCAACAGCAGGTGGCATCATTGCCTTCACTTTTATTTCTGGATTTTAACCTCTTTAAATTTGGCAAAGTCATGCATTTCATCCACATGACGTACGTGCATGTGCACATCCTATCAAGAATTCGTCCGATTTTCATTTCGTTTAAGACAAAGCAGAAAACGTGACCGAAACTTCTAGGGCATACAAAAAACACCTCAAATTGAATAGATTTCTCTGAATTTCCCAAATAAATAATGAGAAACGAATTATTTCGGTCAAATCCACTTTAAAAAAACAATCCCCTGACCACTTTCTATCTATTTGCAGGTACACTCAGGGCTTGGCATCTCCTAAAGATATGCTAATACTTATGGATGTGTAAGTTGAGTCAAAAAATATTTTTTCTAATTAAAAAAAGACCGTTTAAATTAAGTAACTAATTTATTAAATTATCAGAAGTGGCAGTGTGCACGGCCAGACCCTGGATATCATGAAAAGATCAGTTAAAGCTATGTTGAACACATTGGAGGCCAATGATTATGTAAACGTCATTTGGGTACGTCTAAATACCATATGTCAATTGCACCAAATTAGGGAATGATTGTTGTATCTTCTTGATAATACAAAATAATTAATTTTATTGGCAGTTTAGCAACAGAGTAGGCTACGTGTCCTGTTTCAACAAGTTTGTGCAAGCTAACACTAGGAACAAAAAGGTAAATACCATGTCATGTAGCAGTTGAGCAGTTAGCTTAATTATTTCAGTTATAGGCTGAGTGTAAAGTTCTATAAAATCGTCCTTTAAATCCAGGTTTTATTCGATGGTCTTGACAAACTGAAAGCAGCTAATTTGGGAAATGCAGGAATAGCCCTTAAATTCGCATTCGAACACTTCAAAAACGTAAGTATATATTAGGTTATTGTAAAATGCGATTCAAATGCTTTCTTTAAATTAATTTTCGAAATTACTCACGACCATGTTAATAAAATATTTCTGATAATCTTGACGACAGTTCAGTGACATCAAGAAGGAATATGAGGGAGCAGATTGCCACAAACTCATCATGTTCTTCACTGATGGTGGCACTGAACGGCCAGATGAAGTGTTCAGGGTGCACAACAAAGATAAAAAGGTAAATAATGATTCTAAAAATCCCTTATAAAAGTCATTACAATTTCGAATCACAACATCATGTCGCTCGTGTTTGTACAGTATCGGATATTCACATATGCCATCGGCCCTCATGCCATTCCGGTTCACACTATCAAGGCCATGGCTTGTGAAAACAGAGGTACGTTGCCATGGCATTACCTAAATTAAGCAGTTTTGTGGAACTATCTTCATGTTCAATGAGAAAGACATCCTATTATCTTTCAGGTTTCTTCTACCCCATTTCTGCAGTCGCGGAAATTCGACCCATGGTGCAGGCAAGTATAATAAAAATGTATCAACAGTAAGACAGGACAGTGTGATTTTTGAGCAATTCGGTAGCATTTCAATACATAAATAACTGTGATATATAGTTAAACATGTTTGAACTTAAAAGCAGTTATTGTATGATTAAGAACCCTCAATAATCCAAATTGTCTGTCTTGAATAAACATGTATCTATTAAGTACTACTTATACAAAATATAATGTCATTTTATGCTTTATGCACTGGTGGTACAATTAAAATAACTTAGTGTCCACTACTGTCTGCTTTACTCTCAGATATTTCACATGTCCAATATCAAATTAAACTAAATGAAAGGGTTGGTAATATTAAAATTTCTAATAAGAAATGACATTTTCAGCATTATCCTAACGTGTTGGCCAGGCCGATGGCACTGGCAGACAGTAAAGTGGAAACTTACAGTACTGCCTACGCAGATGCAGGGGTAAGACAGTAAGAGCATTTAAAAGCAAATATTTCCCGGAATTTCGTGATGTTAATTGCGGTTGTATTTGCAGGGCCTAGGAATGGTCATCACTGTCACCATGCCCGTATATAATCGGTCAGAAGAAAGTGTAAGTAGTATGCAAAACATTGACTTCTGATGCAATTTCAATATGCATGTTTTATCGTTTCTATCGCATTATACAATTAACATTCATTATTTAAATTGGTGTTATTTAATAATTTGATAATTAATATTGATTTAAATATGCGATGTACAGGGTAACCAAACAACAGCCGGTCTAGTGGGCATTGATACACCCATAGAAGACATTGAGAAGGCTATACCAAAGGATAAGGTAATAATTCACCTATCTAATTAAAAATAATAACCCCGTATAAGTTTTCTATCTTGTCTTAGATGAAATAAAAGTTGGACAATTTCGTTATATTAACTATAAATGCGGTTCAAGTGGATAAATTGCGTGACCATGTGATTTTTAATTCTTCACATTCTGAAACACATTACATGTACATGTATTTGAATTTTATTGATCAGACAGGTCCAAACTCGTACGTGTTTGCCATTACTCAAAATGGATTCGCAGTTCTACATCCTAAAATGGTTGCCCAGGTAATGAAATAAAATGCATGTCTACTTAGTTGGAAATTCATTAACTAAATGATTATCTATTATTATTTACTGAAAAGGACGGCCATCTTGAAGATGCTCCAGACATTGATTTTCTTGATATAGAAAACAACGATCCGTCTCAAGAAGCCTACATTAACATGGCAAGTTATTTAACTTTACACTTGTAACAAAATATTTCTGGTGAATAATATGTATTTAATTATCTTAAACAGCTGAGAACGGATATGATTAATGGAAAAACAGGAAATAAACAATATAGGACATATGTGAACACCGGAGATCAGGTATGCCATGCTGATGTCAAATTTATAATTTAAGTTAATCCAAAATAAGACAACAATTTGAAAAGCATCCAGTTGTATGATCTTGTTTTAATATTTCTGGAGAATTTAGAACATTAATCTTACTGAATCTTAGATATCATGATGTTTTGAGAATGCATGTGCAAGTTTTGCAGTACAATCTCTGCCCAGACTACTGAAAAATTCTAGGAAATGACTAAAAATTTGCATTTTGTAAATTATGTTTGCAGTACCATATCGTTGAAAAAAACATGACTTACTATTTCGCGCCAATTGAAGGCACATCACTAAGGTAAATACAATTCAAGTAAATTCAGTAACAATTAACTTTTCATGAAAAATTAATTAAAATGTTGTCATTTTCAGTTTAGGAATAGCAATTCCTGAGGACAGGAAAGCATTCGTGAATGTCAAAGGAACAGATTACGAACAGATAGACAGTTAGTCAATTTATAATATTTTATCAAGATGCAAGTCTGGCAAAACTGGAGATGATAGAAGTTTTAGGGAATTAAAATTTGTATTTGAAAAGTTAAATGGGTACATTTATGAACTAAAAGCTCGAAAGCTTTTAAATTTTTGATGTGAAAAAGTATTAGATAGATGCTAAAGAAGTTTGAAATTAAGAGATCGACTAACATGCATGTCATTGGATTTTTTTACTATTTATAGTACTTGAAGTTAACACAACTAATGAAGGTGTGCTAATTGCCCCATGGTAGGTATTCATAAATCAAGCCATGACGTCAAGACTTTGGTTACCAAAAAATGTTACATTCTTTTAAAAAAAATCCGAAATAAGATAGATAACGTGTACATTTCGACTTTCTAGGAAATTTTGTCCGACAGTAAAAGAGAACAACACAATGGCTGACATCGAAATACTTTCAGAACAATTGAAAGAAAACCATTTCAGAATATGTAAGTACTCTGCAAATTTTGTAATTTAAACAAATGCTTAAATGTCAAAGGCATGTTAAAGTATTTAGCATCATATTTTAAGGTGAACAAGATATGATTCGACGACTTGCATTCGACCTAAAACAAACAAAATCATTACAACAGTTCATGTTTGCAAAGAAAAATGAAAGCATGTTTCTCGGGTAAGCAATTTATTAAAATTAAGATGTATTATTGAAAACTAATGATGCCATGTAAATGAGTATACACTTCTAATTTGCAGAAAGTACAAATCTGCTATTTTCATTGGAACTGATGGCGGGCTAATGAGAGTATTCCCAAAAAGGTGAGTCGCAATATAAAACTTCTAAAATTCAAAAACTGTATGTTTAATAAATTTACAGTTTTACACTTTATGCTTTTGTTTTATTTTTTTATTTATTACCTTGCTCTTCAAGTCAAGTGAACAATTTCGTCAATGTCAGAGACCCTTACACAGCCAATTACATCAAAAAGGCCTTGTATTACGCACCTCATTTTACATTTTTCGTTTCCCACGAAATCAGTAAGTTTTATTTTACCTGTATAATTTAAAGCCTGGTCTACATGTAACGATTTGTCGCCAGTTTTGCATGATGACTGTAAAATGACGATAAAACAACATGTATGTGCAGACCAGGCTTAAAGCCTATTCATTGATCATCAAAGGTCGTCAGTGATCGTATTGTCGTCATGTCCATGCAAGACTGACGACAAAACGTTACGTTCAAATTACGGATTTTATAAAAAAAACATTTTTAATTTTGATTAGAAAGCAATCCTGGTCCTTCAATAATCGCAGTAAAGGCAGCAGTAACATCCAAAGGGCACAAACCAGCAGGTATAAGCTCCATTTCAAGTCAATTAATGCATGATAATGTTACCTTTGACCTTTCTGTAAACATGGCAAAGTTCACCATAATTATGATTTATGTTAAAGTGTATGGAATGCACCTGAAAGCACCTGAACTTCACAAAATGCTCAAGAACAAAATGGGAGCGGATGATTCAGGATGTCACGAAAATGTAAATAAGAGCTTTTGAATCATTTTGGGAAAAAATAGATTCAATTTAACAAAATGCAACTGAAATCAGATGCTTATATTTTGCTTTATTTCAGGATATGACAGTATGTTATCTACTGGACGACGGTGGTTATATCATTGCATCCAATCAAGAAGATCACCACAGACATGTTAGTGTCAACACCATAGCATTATCACAAAATCCATTCTTTTTCTGCAACTAAAATATAATTTCAGACGGGATCGTTCCTTGGAGATGAGGATCCTGCTTTAATGTGGCATTTAAGTATGAGAAACGACTCCATTTATAAAAGGTAAAAATATATTTGAAATGTACGAAAAACCATTTTTGTACATTTTTAAAATTTACAAACTAAGGATGATTTCAAAACATTTTCCAGGCGATTGGAGTACGATTATAACGGTGTTTGCCAAAAGATGGAATTACGTATCAACGCTGCTCCTGGAAGCCCTTATGTGGTAAGGATCCACGATGAATTAACCTTATTCAGCATTATGATTATCTCTGTTATGCATCAGTCTTTAGCATAGCATTTTTATCCAGTGTGTTAGGGGCCGTCTATAAATGACGTCACGAAATAGAGGGTGGGTCATACATTTATGATGATGTGTGACGAGGGGGAGGGATAAACAAATGTGACGTCATATCAAAAAAATCCAAATGCACTACTTTAAATAACAAGTTTGATCAAAATATTTGTGCAAATTTCAGTTTTCCAATTGCCTCCTTTTTAATACATGTTTTCTCCTGCAATATCAGAGTGCAGCGCCACATTATACAAACAGATTACAATGACAATAACCAGTTTTCAAGTGGGTGTTCAGAGTTTTGTGACGTCATATTTGAGGGGGGGTCTGACTTTTTGTGACTAAGTGTGACATGGGGGGAAGGGGGCTCAAAAATCTGCAAAAATCGCGTGTTGTCATTTATGGAGAGCCCCTTATGCTGGGGATTCTAGGACAGTTGCTCACATGGATATTTCCCCAAACCTAACCTCATCTGAGCTAATCTAATCTAACCAAACCTGTGTAAATCGGATGTGAAAATGTTTTAAAGATGAGTAATGATGATTTATAACATTATTTCTCCATTAATCATGCAGCCATCTCTAAGCACGTTAGCAAGGTCTTTTATCCACCTGCTGATGGACGCAATTTTATGGTAAGCCCAAATCCCGTACAGGTCAAAAAAAGCTGTAATGTGAGACCATGTTTAAGATACCGCATCTCTAATTCCAAAACCTAGGTTAACAGTGACTGGAAGTAACGTGGTGACCACCGTATCTGGTCAGTTCACCGACTATGCCCCTGTTGGGATGGTATCGTATTCCTGCACCAAAGTACGCACCTTGTACTACCCCCACCAAATGAATCAGGAAGGCAAAATGGAAAACTGTAACATGAACAACAATTGCAGCAGGTGAGCATCTCAGGACATGACTTATAATACATTAGGGCAACATTAAGTTATCTACAAAGAATGTGTATATACTAATCAACGTGGATTTTGCTACAGAGAATTCAGTGCGGTGCAAATCCAAGAAAGTAACCTGTTGCTGGTAGTGGCAACTGCCCCTGCTGCTTGTCCCTTTCAACCATGTCAAGATATCATTGTGAAACATAGATCAGAAGAGAGTATCCTTTGACAGACTTAAAAAGCAGAGTGTTGCAAAAAACATAAATTCAATTTTTTCTAATGATTGTCAAAAACAAATTATTTAGTTAAAACTTACTCTAGTCACGTTTTCAAATTTGTTTTAGACAAAAAAATGGATTTGCGCATGCGCTCAAAATGGATAAAATGCATGACCTCGTCAAATTTAACGAGGATAAAAACGATTTTTTTTTCAAACCAGAAATAAATATAAACGAAATGCATACAGAATGCCACCTACTGAAAGCATTTAAATGAAGCGCCATTACCATATGGCCACTGAACACGTGATATAAATGAAACGATATTAATGGCCGGGTGCATTCAATTTTTAAATTTTAACCATCTTAAAGACAAAATAGAAAACGTAACCGGGGAATAGTATTTCAAATTTTAACTATTTTGACGTTCTTTAACGCTGCACTATATGAAAAATGCGACTTAAGACCTAATTATCTAAGAATAATCAATATTAGCCTTAATAATATTTATCAGCCGGTGGACATGATACATGTGAAATGGAGACAAGATATCGAAAACGACCAAACACCAAACAAGCTTGCTTTGCCAACAACAAACTGGTAAAATAGACCATTTACTACAATATATTCTGTTTAATTGGACCACCTGTTTAAAGCGCAGCCATTAATATGAAAAATACCTTAAGTTCTAAATAAAAACATATATTTGCTTCTTTTCACCAATCCACAAAATGCTAATTTTTAAAAAATTTCCATTTACAGGAAGATACTTCGGAATGCATTGCCGGAGGTGGAATTGCTACAGCATCACCATACCTAGCTATGATTACACTCGTCGCAGTCGCCACCTATTGGAAATCTCAATACTAAGTCATCAGGACGTTTGCTTATACCGATATTGCATAAAACAATCGAGTGATTTTGAAGCCTTTTAGCCCGTTAACGAGTCCATATATGGGGATTTTTTATTACAAAAAATCATAATAAAATACTCCAAACGCATCATTGGTTGTGGACATCAACCGTAACGTTTTAACTCGTTCAAATGCATTCCAATCGCGATCGAACATTCCAATATTGTTTCTGCGTGCGAAAAAAAAATGTGATCCCCGGCCTTATGCCCTTTGACCCGAGAAGAATGGGGTCTGAGCTTTCGCGTTTTTAGATCTCCATTTTCGTATAAGGTTCACAACATAGCCATAGGTTGGCTTGCCACAAGTTTCGATTAGTGTAATCGGTGATTAACTCTAATTAGTTTTAATCTCCGTCTGGTGCAACCCGTCACGAGTCTGTCCTTCATTTTGCATGTTTTCGCTATTTTTGGTGGTCAATGGAACCTTTATATACTCGAGATTTGTAAGCACTTAAAAGCTGTAATTGTAGTTCGTATTATAGTGGGATTTGAATTAAAACTTCTTTTTTAAAAGTGGAAAACTTAATAAAAACACATTTTGGTAATTGACGATTTACTAACTTTCCTGTACTTTTATATTAAAGCTGTGAATCAAGTTACATGTATACAGTAGAAGATTTCAACCTGAATTTTCAGCGATATTTCACCTCTATTTAAGACTCTTCTGCTCCATGCCCCCTATATACCTGCCTCTTATACGTCTGATCAATTTTTTTTTAAATCCGTCTATATTTTCAAAAACTTTTGCAATAAATCTGATAACATGAATTCATCACCCTGCAGGGTCAAACTTTTTATTGTTATTTGGCCAATTGGTTTCTATTGTTAACAATATGATCATAGAAAAACTATTGTTTGAACTCTATTTGCTTGAACTGTTTTAATTTATTAGAGGGATTGCAAGTTTCCTTTAATCTTAACGAGAACGATAAACACACTATTACGCATGCGCATCAATAAGTTATATATGCGCCGTAAAAGTCGTTATGCTCGTCAAAGACGTTGTGGTATCACGTTAAACTAATGAAATTGTCGTCTCCACGCAACTACAAACCCATTAATTAACGTTGACCCCACGCATGCGCATCGGCAAAAACAACAGTGCTGCCAACGTCGTCAAGATTAAAAGAAACCTGCTCAATCCCACCATTAGAGGGATTGACAAAGTGTCACGTCACCTGATTTACCTTTATGAGAACGCATTGGAAAAACATACAGTGCTGTCAATGTGGTTGAAATTAAGGGAGACGTGCTCAAACCCGCTATTGTCAAATGATCATGCCAATAAAAATCAATAGAAAAGTCACTAGAATGTTAGAAACCAATAAGACCAATACAATTTCTCTATTCCTTTCTATGGAATTTTTGACCAACCATTTGTGAACATGGATTTTTAAACGTATGGAATCCTATAGGAGCATTCAGATAAAACTTCAGTGTTTCGGATTATCGCAGGGTCGGATTACCGAGACTGCATTGTAATTCTAACATTAGTGAAATTTCTTGTATACAAACTCCGTCAATGATTTTTAAACAAATGGAAAACTATCCAATCTCAGATCAGTTACTTTTATATACATTACAAACAAGAGCGCTTTAACAGCTTTCCAAATCAGTCCATAGATGTCGCCCCAATTTCCTCCCTTTCTAAACATCCTATTCCTGTTGCTGTCATTCCTCCCAAAAACACATCTTCCTAAAAAAACATGGCTGCGAGGAAGTCCTTCCTCTGCATCATCCAGCTTCTTTGTCTCATTCCTTGGGTATCTGGAAACATACCCCCTCTTGAAACGTGAGTACACCATTTTCTCCATTGATGACCTATTGCACTATCTTTCGATTATGGTAACGGTCGATTAGTATGGGTTTCTGGAGGTCTTCGCCCCTGATGGTCTGGTGCCATGATATGCTAATCGTCGATTAGAATGGTAGGAGTTTGTGGCAACTGCGCTGTAAACATCTTTGGGGTGTATTCAGTAGGATGTGCCAAACGCCATTTCTTGTAATCAGAGATTAAAATTGGTTTACTGAGCTCTTCAGTGTCAGTGACCATATTGTCCCGACGTTTGCACGTGATTTTTTTATCATATCAACCAGAAATTATTGGGCATTTAGGGATGGATGTACAAAACTCCAGTTATCTTAATCGTTAATTAAGATCCGAAAACAAGGCTAGATTTCCTGCCTCCAATTAGTTATTGACAGTTTGTATTGCCCATCACTGATCGGTGTACGATAATCTCCGGTATAAATTAAAAGTAGCTTTGGGGCAACCCGTCAATATCTGGGCAAGTCAAGAAATAAGTCCTGGCCAAGGCAAGAAATTTCTAATGCAAGTCGTGTGACAACCAAAACAAGAGAAAATGCATGTCTTTGACCAACTTCTGGACAAGTTGAGAAGTCCTTAGAAATCCAGCAATAGGAAAAAATCATTTAATATTCTAAAATGCCAAGAAAACGAGACAAGTCAAGATGCATGTCAACATTCATGTTAAGATGCATGGCAAGACATGCCATGCATCTTAACTTGAATGTCGGCAAACTAGCAAAGCAATCACGCTATGCACTGAAGCCATTTAATAGGGGTTGCACCATTGACATTTCTCATTTAAACTTCCGTTAGCCATCACACAATCGCTGTTTTTAGCTCGATCTGTTTATGAAATAGCGTCGCATGTGACTCCCTTTATTCACTCATTTATCTTCGTAAAACCCGCGACATTAACGACCGTTTAACAGCTAGCGCTATTATTGGACGTTTTATAAATAGACCATGAATCTGAATCTAGTAATGGCGATTAAAACGTAAAAATCGTTGTTTCGGTTTGGCCCGATGCCAAAGCTTCGTGTGAAATTCAGAAATGACATGGTAATTGACAAAGTACAGTCGCTGTCGTGACATTTGACTTTGTAGGCATCCCGGAAATGTCAAGCTTCATGTGATAGAAGGATCAACGAAACGCAACGAATGCGCCAAGAAATTAGCCCCAGCCATAAATTCTATTTTGTCTTAGACGAAATAAAAATCGAACATGTATATATGGTTAAATTGTCATATTTTGCATGTGCACATAGGCGAGTGACGTCATTTAAGCGGATTGATATCAAGGTTGAAATTTAGAAGTCTCAGTCATGTCGTAAAGGCGTATCATTTACATCACGTGTTCAGTGGTTATCATAGCGCATGCGCACCTTACCAGGAATTTTTTTTTGTCTAATAATATCTATAGTATTAAGGCAAGACAAAATGTGCGACCAGGATAAATAACCGGCAATCGATAGTCACTAAAGAAAAAACGTCATTTTTTTAAAACAGCATTTAATATGTTTTTGAAATTATGACGTAATATTCCGGTGACTTCTCTTGTAATGCAGGCTATAATGACAGAACATACAGTTATCACGAACTTTCTTTTTCCCATTAAAATGAAGTCATATTTGGAGCATTTTTGTATACATGTACTATCTTAACTAAAAACCACGTGGATTATATAGACGTATATATAGTTTTAGTACATGTGTATGCCAATAAATTTCGATCTAAGAGCCAAACTTAAATCCCAATCTCAAGATACTGTTATCGTTTGGTCTTGGACACGTCAAGATGATACAATTCCCAGACGACACATTTGGGGTATCTGAATTTGGCTGAAACACAATTTTTAATACCTAAAACTGGACCGATGCCTAATCTAGCTCATAATCGCTGTTTTAGACCATTAACGGGATGGTTTTTCTCCATCGTACAATCAACTCACAAAACTATTTTTGGTAACTGGAACCGTTCAATGAACGTGTAGGACTTGTTGTCCTATGCATGTAGTCTCTGGAAGACGCCATGGCCTTCAAACATCATGTGGGGACCTATTCCATGGTGTAAAATGTACAACAGGGTTAATTCCCACAGAACTGGAAAACATGGAATTGTTAGAAAAATATTAAACAGGCCTGAAATGGTTAGGGCTCTAAAACAACTTTTTGACAACATGGCAAGGTTTGACATGCTTTTGAATTTTCAGTCTTCAGGACGGTCAAGAAAAATGGTTTTCTTAGCCTTTTTTTACCCTGTAATACGACATGCATTTAATATTAAATCTTTTTATTAATAATAGAGTGGAGCTTTGGGGAAAGGACATAGTGAAGGAATTAATTCGCATTGACGATAACAATATCAAAGAACTAAAAAAGGTATAATATATCCATAAATACCGACATATTTACTAGTAATTATTTCACGATTAATTTTTTTATTAAATAGGGTTTTGATACACCCGGTTTTTACCAAAGCTTGAATGGTAGTGATATATTAAAGCA